>JARACY010001918.1:0-49771 GCA_029255725.1 Scrobipalpa atriplicella
AATGGGAGTCATCTAGCTTTTTCTCTGCGATAAATAAATATCTCAATAATTTGATAGAGCAAATAAAGTGTCTTATAACTATGCAGCTATGCTAACATTAAAATTAAATAAAACAAGTAAAAGCGAGATTAAACAGAAGTGGAACGAATGCAACAGAGAACTGTGTGCAGCATAAACATGTAATCAAGCCCAAACACACGCTCTGCGATGTAATTCTCAAAGGATTAGAATTTTACGTTCCTAATTTTATAAGCTTTGACTTTGTGCAATGTGCACACGTGTATCACTGTGCAGAGTGTGCACACGTGCATCAAATATTAGTAAGACCGTACTAATAGTTTTAGTTTTTGCACAAAAATAATGGTTCACATACAAACATATAATCACGCCTTTATCCCTAATGGGGTAGGCAGAGCGTCAACGACCTAAACAAAGGCCACGTTTCCCGCCACGTTTGACAAAGTTTTGAGGGTTATTTAGGATAAATTTGTAAGGTATATTGCTGTAGTGATAGGTTGTTAACCCGTCGTCTACAATATACTGAAACCGTCAGATCCCTTAGCTAGTTTTTACAGCATACTAGTAGATGTAGCTGGCACATTCTATGTTTTTCTCTCGCTCCAGTCTAGCATGGAAGACAAATGGTTTAGTTGTATTTAATTTAAATGACAACCATTCTGTGATCTATAAAAAGATCCTTGATTTTGTTCCCAATAAGTAACTAATCAGCATACTATTTATCAAAAGACTTTAATTCCTACAACTTGACCGGGGCTACAAATAAAAAAAAAAACACAGTCATATTTGACAAGGGTTGGTGGACGTGAAACCGAAACCGAGTCTTTTATGAACGCTACGTGCGAGCATTTACAACTGAGTTCCGAGAAGTAACAAGTAACCATACAACAGCGGTTACAATTCATTGGTTCAGGGAATGTGACTTATAATCTTATGAAATACCTACTTACATGACTCTTTTCTATCTACTTTCTCTATATTTTTTAATGTGAACAAGGTTTCCTCATTAGCGTTTTAATTTGTTTCAATTTATTTTAACATGTCAGCAAAGTCAAAGTCAAAGTCAAAGTCAAATAATTTATTTCCAAATAAATTCTTACGAACACTTTTAGAAAGTCACAGGCGAGTCTATTACAAAGAAAATTGTATCAATGTCACAAAAGAAATCAAAATAAAAAATATATCACAATGATGAAGAAGCACGAGAAACTCGCACTTTGCGGCCCCCCTTTCGTTTTCGCCTACCCCTACTTTTGTCCTTCGTTTTGATTAAAATTGGGTTGGTGTCCGCAATGTGTGCCAATTTCTTGCGCTTTACTGAAATATCCGAGCTCCAAACCTCTTGTCATTGGTATAGTCATCTAACTTATAATAGGCTTTCTGACATAATGTATTTTTAATACATACATACATATAATCACGCCTTTATCCCTAATGGGGTAGGCAGAGCGAAAACGACCGAAAGGTCGTTCCGCCACGTCTGACAAGTTTTGAGGGTTATTTCAGATGGTCATGTGTATTGCTTTAGTGACAGGTTGTCAGCCCATCGCCTAAATTGCAATACATTAAAACCCTCGAATCCCTTAGCTGGTTTTTTACAGCATGCCCGGGAGGAGATGCAGCTGGCACATTCTATGTTTTTCTATCACTCCCAGTCCAGCATGGAAGAATGTATGTGTTTTTAATTGTATCTTTAAATTGATTTTCTGACAAATTTAATATATGGTCAGGTATTTTGTTATAGTATTTTATACATTGACCTAAAATGATTTTTTAACCTTAGCTAACCTAAAATGGGGTTGGTCAATTTTATTTTTGCTTCTTAGATTCCGATTATGCCTGTCACCGTTTTTGGTAAAACTATGAATATTTTTCCTTACATACATAATATTTTCATATATAAATTGACATGGTACAGTTAAAATATTTATCTCTTTAAACAATTCTCTTAGGGAATCACGACATTTGAGTTTGTATATTGCTCTAATAGCCCGTTTTTGCAGAACAAAAATTGAATCAATGTCAGCAGCGCGGCAATAGCAATTTAGAATAGCGCAGAAGTAGATAATTTAAGTACTACTTGGTATAAATTTTTGGTACGTATCGTAAAGAAATATTCTATTCCAACAATAACACTTTTTTGGCACACTTAATTTGTGTACTGTTTGTTTGTATCTTACATTACATTATACACAATAAATAATGTTACAAACAAAATTATAAGGCTGCAACAAGGTGTAGATAGAATACGTATGAATTTATGAACACTACGTACGTATGTACGTACCTACATGCTAGCATTGCTACGACCTACGACATAGTGCGTTAGTAAATCGCAGAACGTATGGGTTGTAACTTGCACTGCGTTTGTAGCACGGACCATAAGCGTTGAACGTGATAACGACAGAAACTACGTCTATCTGCGTTTTTTTTTTGTGGTAGATTTATAATAATAATAGAACATCATCATCCTCTTCCTTTGTATAGGGTTTTCCCACAGGGTTTTCCTGAACTAGTGCTTAGGTCCATTTTCCAGCACAAGATTTTTTTTTTCTCCTTTTTAGCTATTATATCAAACAAAAGGTCCTTATTATGAGTCTTTAGTGCTTAGTTTAGCTAAGATAAGTTTATTTTACATTCATGATAGTACAAGTATGTAGATGACATGACATCCCACTTGCATTGGTTACTTGAGTCGTACTCTAATTTAAAGACAGCACAGAAGTTGCGCGTACTTTTAGACGACTACTGCATAAGTAGGTACAAGTTGCAACTTGTTTACGTTACCACTGTATAAGTTGTGTACATTTGTACACAATTTTCATCATGGAAACGTAATGTTATTCGCTTTCTGATGAGTGTCGTGCAATCACAGCTTGAATTCAAACTAATTGATATCTATAACTAGAACAAACTGAATCCCTCAATAATGTAATGGCCTCATTTCGGCTGCTTCAATAAATATTTATTGTTGTTCTTTTGAGTCGCCTTGAGAGTTATTATGATTACCTTCGAGATTCTGCCAACACACTTTATTATGGGGAAACAAGAAAGAAGTTAAGATTGTTCTTGAGTGTTTTGATGTTTATCGTTTGAACTTAAAGCGCCCTCGATTCAGCTATGAAAGTGTGTTGCTTGAATCTTACCGTAAAAATTTATTCTCGTATCGTGAGTTCTTTCTACATGAAACGATTGCTTCCACAGCTGTCAACTGAGAGTGCGGCACCTGGACCTGCAATCGCGGAGCAACTTATATTGCTCTCAGTATTTATAGCCACTCACCCTCCTCACCCCTCCCCGCCCCCCCGCGGCCCGCGTCACGTCAAATAAGTTGCTCAGCTTGTTTAGTGCTCAAAGCTCACATAACAAGCTTATCGAGGGGGGGAGGGGAGCACAGAGTTTTAAGTTGAGTTAGCGAGTTCAGTATCAACATGTGCGGTGACACGCGGGCCGCGGGGGGGCGGGGAGGGGTGAGGAGGGTGAGTGGCTATAAATACTGAGAGCAATATAAGTTGCTCCGCGATTGCAGGTCCAGGTGCCGCACTCTCAGTTGACAGCTGTGGAAGCAATCGTTTCATGTAGAAAGAACTCACGATACGAGAATAAATTTTTACGGTAAGATTCAAGCAACACACTTTCATAGCTGAATCGAGGGCGCTTTAAGTTCAAACGATAAACATCAAAACACTCAAGAACAATCTTAACTTCTTTCTTGTTTCCCCATAATAAAGTGTGTTGGCAGAATCTCGAAGGTAATCATAATAACTCTCAAGGCGACTCAAAAGAACAACAATAAATATTTATTGAAGCAGCCGAAATGAGGCCATTACATTATTGAGGGATTCAGTTTGTTCTAGTTATAGATATCAATTAGTTTGAATTCAAGCTGTGATTGCACGACACTCATCAGAAAGCGAATAACATTACGTTTCCATGATGAAAATTGTGTACAAATGTACACAACTTATACAGTGGTAACGTAAACAAGTTGCAACTTGTACCTACTTATGCAGTAGTCGTCTAAAAGTACGCGCAACTTCTGTGCTGTCTTTAAATTAGAGTACGACTCAAGTAACCAATGCAAGTGGGATGTCATGTCATCTACATACTTGTACTATCATGAATGTAAAATAAACTTATCTTAGCTAAACTAAGCACTAAAGACTCATAATAAGGACCTTTTGTTTGATATAATAGCTAAAAAGGAGAAAAAAAAAATCTTGTGCTGGAAAATGGACCTAAGCACTAGTTCAGGAAAACCCTGTGGGAAAACCCTATACAAAGGAAGAGGATGATGATGTTCTATTATTATTATAAATCTACCACAAAAAAAAAACGCAGATAGACGTAGTTTCTGTCGTTATCACGTTCAACGCTTATGGTCCGTGCTACAAACGCAGTGCAAGTTACAACCCATACGTTCTGCGATTTACTAACGCACTATGTCGTAGGTCGTAGCAATGCTAGCATGTAGGTACGTACATACGTACGTAGTGTTCATAAATTCATACGTATTCTATCTACACCTTGTTGCAGCCTTATAATTTTGTTTGTAACATTATTTATTGTGTATAATGTAATGTAAGATACAAACAACAGTACACAAATTAAGTGTGCCAAAAAAGTGTTATTGTTGGAATAGAATATTTCTTTACGATACGTACCAAAAATTTATACCAAGTAGTACTTAAATTATCTACTTCTGCGCTATTCTAAATTGCTATTGCCGCGCTGCTGACATTGATTCAATTTTTGTTCTGCAAAAACGGGCTATTAGAGCAATATACAAACTCAAATGTCGTGATTCCCTAAGAGAATTGTTTAAAGAGATAAATATTTTAACTGTACCATGTCAATTTATATATGAAAATATTATGTATGTAAGGAAAAATATTCATAGTTTTACCAAAAACGGTGACAGGCATAATCGGAATCTAAGAAGCAAAAATAAAATTGACCAACCCCATTTTAGGTTAGCTAAGGTTAAAAAATCATTTTTAGGTCAATGTATAAAATACTATAACAAAATACCTGACCATATATTAAATTTGTCAGAAAATCAATTTAAAGATACAATTAAAAACACATACATTCTTCCATGCTGGACTGGGAGTGATAGAAAAACATAGAATGTGCCAGCTGCATCTCCTCCCGGGCATGCTGTAAAAACCAGCTAAGGGATTCGAGGGTTTTAATGTATTGCAATTTAGGCGATGGGCTGACAACCTGTCACTAAAGCAATACACATGACCATCTGAAATAACCCTCAAAACTTGTCAGACGTGGCGGAACGACCTTTCGGTCGTTTTCGCTCTGCCTACCCCATTAGGGATAAAGGCGTGATTATATGTATGTATGTATTAAAAATACATTATGTCAGAAAGCCTATTATAAGTTAGATGACTATACCAATGACAAAGAGGTTTGGAGCTCGGATATTTCAGTAAAGCGCAAGAAATTGGCACACATTGCGGACACCAACCCAATTTTAATCAAAACGAAGGACAAAAGTAGGGGTAGGCGAAAACGAAAGGGGGGCCGCAAAGTGCGAGTTTCTCGTGCTTCTTCATCATTGTGATATATTTTTTATTTTGATTTCTTTTGTGACATTGATACAATTTTCTTTGTAATAGACTCGCCTGTGACTTTCTAAAAGTGTTCGTAAGAATTTATTTGGAAATAAATTATTTGACTTTGACTTTGACTTTGACTTTGCTGACATGTTAAAATAAATTGAAACAAATTAAAACGCTAATGAGGAAACCTTGTTCACATTAAAAAATATAGAGAAAAGTAGATAGAAAAGAGTCATGTAAGTAGGTATTTCATAAGATTATAAGTCACATTCCCTGAACCAATGAATTGTAACCGCTGTTGTATGGTTACTTGTTACTTCTCGGAACTCAGTTGTAAATGCTCGCACGTAGCGTTCATAAAAGACTCGGTTTCGGTTTCACGTCCACCAACCCTTGTCAAATATGACTGTGTTTTTTTTTTTATTTGTAGCCCCGGTCAAGTTGTAGGAATTAAAGTCTTTTGATAAATAGTATGCTGATTAGTTACTTATTGGGAACAAAATCAAGGATCTTTTTATAGATCACAGAATGGTTGTCATTTAAATTAAATACAACTAAACCATTTGTCTTCCATGCTAGACTGGGAGCGAGAGAAAAACATAGAATGTGCCAGCTACATCTACTAGTATGCTGTAAAAACTAGCTAAGGGATCTGACGGTTTCAGTATATTGTAGACGACGGGTTAACAACCTATCACTACAGCAATATACCTTACAAATTTATCCTAAATAACCCTCAAAACTTTGTCAAACGTGGCGGGAAACGTGGCCTTTGTTTAGGTCGTTGACGCTCTGCCTACCCCATTAGGGATAAAGGCGTGATTATATGTTTGTATGTGAACCATTATTTTTGTGCAAAAACTAAAACTATTAGTACGGTCTTACTAATATTTGATGCACGTGTGCACACTCTGCACAGTGATACACGTGTGCACATTGCACAAAGTCAAAGCTTATAAAATTAGGAACGTAAAATTCTAATCCTTTGAGAATTACATCGCAGAGCGTGTGTTTGGGCTTGATTACATGTTTATGCTAGCACACAGTTCTCTGTTGCATTCGTTCCACTTCTGTTTAATCTCGCTTTTACTTGTTTTATTTAATTTTAATGTTAGCATAGCTGCATAGTTATAAGACACTTTATTTGCTCTATCAAATTATTGAGATATTTATTTATCGCAGAGAAAAAGCTAGATGACTCCCATTGAATCAATTCGGATCGGTACAACTAATCCAATCTAAATTTATGGAAAATACAGCTTATTGACTTAAATAGACCGACTAGAAAGTTAATGTGATCGTTATATTATGTTTTGTGTTTTTCAGTTTTTTAGGATTTTGCACACAAAATGTATGAATGAATTTATACAATTTTATAGGTATACCTGCATGTTTTAACAAAATAACTGAGTACATTCAGATTAAAATTCGGTTATCTCAGTCAATCAACTTGCGCTTTCCTGTGAAGAAATTCAAAGGTTATATGTGAAGTCGACTAATCCGTACTGGGTCCACGAGGTCGACTAAGGCTCGATCACCCTATTCCAGGGTAGGCTAGTGCCCCTCGGTGGGGACCCGCCTGACTAGTTGTACCATTGGACCATTTGGACATACTGGTACCTATTTTTCTCGATTTGTCCCAAATTGTAAGACGATAAATTAATATGGGAAGATGAACTGACGATGATGACGATAGACAACAGCTCAGGCACCACCAGATTATCTGTGTTTATTACAAACTACGGCGTTGATTCCGAAACACTGCGGATCTAATTCCACTAATTCGGTTACGAGATTAGCGCGTGTTGCGGGAACATTTACTAATGTTTAGTTTCACATAATTATCCAACTCATTACAACAATCTAGTCGTGTTTCCCGTTTTGCTGAACATCAGTTTAATTGTATTCCTGAGCAAGCTGGGAAAGTTTAATTAGTAATATAGATTTTAGATACTTGATTGAAATTCATAAAAAAAATTCTTTATGGTTAAAATTTTTCGCTGATGTCCAAATTGTGAAAGTAATTTTTTAATTATGTTGTCATGCTATTGTAAATAACGCAACACTCTCCTACAATTCTCTTCTTCCCTTTATAATAGCATGTCAATATTATTTAAAAATTACTTGCACAATTTAGACATCAGCATAAAATTTTATAACCATGAAGACAGATTTTTAATGAATTTCTATCTAGTATCTAAATTACTAATTAAACTTTACCAGCTTGCTCATAGGAATACAATTAAACTGATGTTCAGCAAAACGGGAAACACGACTAGATTGTTGTAATGAGTTGGATAATTATGTGAAACTAAACATTAGTAAATGTTCCCGCAACACGCGCTAATCTCGTAACCGAATTAGTGGAATTAGATCCGCAGTGTTTCGGAATCAACGCCGTAGTTTGTAATAAACACAGATAATCTGGTGGTGCCTGAGCTGTTGTCTATCGTCATCATCGTCAGTTCATCTTCCCATATTAATTTATCGTCTTACAATTTGGGACAAATCGAGAAAAATAGGTACCAGTATGTCCAAATGGTCCAATGGTACAACTAGTCAGGCGGGTCCCCACCGAGGGGCACTAGCCTACCCTGGAATAGGGTGATCGAGCCTTAGTCGACCTCGTGGACCCAGTACGGATTAGTCGACTTCACATATAACCTTTGAATTTCTTCACAGGAAAGCGCAAGTTGATTGACTGAGATAACCGAATTTTAATCTGAATGTACTCAGTTATTTTGTTAAAACATGCAGGTATACCTATAAAATTGTATAAATTCATTCATACATTTTGTGTGCAAAATCCTAAAAAACTGAAAAACACAAAACATAATATAACGATCACATTAACTTTCTAGTCGGTCTATTTAAGTCAATAAGCTGTATTTTCCATAAATTTAGATTGGATTAGTTGTACCGATCCGAATTGATTCAATGGGAGTCATCTAGCTTTTTCTCTGCGATAAATAAATATCTCAATAATTTGATAGAGCAAATAAAGTGTCTTATAACTATGCAGCTATGCTAACATTAAAATTAAATAAAACAAGTAAAAGCGAGATTAAACAGAAGTGGAACGAATGCAACAGAGAACTGTGTGCAGCATAAACATGTAATCAAGCCCAAACACACGCTCTGCGATGTAATTCTCAAAGGATTAGAATTTTACGTTCCTAATTTTATAAGCTTTGACTTTGTGCAATGTGCACACGTGTATCACTGTGCAGAGTGTGCACACGTGCATCAAATATTAGTAAGACCGTACTAATAGTTTTAGTTTTTGCACAAAAATAATGGTTCACATACAAACATATAATCACGCCTTTATCCCTAATGGGGTAGGCAGAGCGTCAACGACCTAAACAAAGGCCACGTTTCCCGCCACGTTTGACAAAGTTTTGAGGGTTATTTAGGATAAATTTGTAAGGTATATTGCTGTAGTGATAGGTTGTTAACCCGTCGTCTACAATATACTGAAACCGTCAGATCCCTTAGCTAGTTTTTACAGCATACTAGTAGATGTAGCTGGCACATTCTATGTTTTTCTCTCGCTCCCAGTCTAGCATGGAAGACAAATGGTTTAGTTGTATTTAATTTAAATGACAACCATTCTGTGATCTATAAAAAGATCCTTGATTTTGTTCCCAATAAGTAACTAATCAGCATACTATTTATCAAAAGACTTTAATTCCTACAACTTGACCGGGGCTACAAATAAAAAAAAAAACACAGTCATATTTGACAAGGGTTGGTGGACGTGAAACCGAAACCGAGTCTTTTATGAACGCTACGTGCGAGCATTTACAACTGAGTTCCGAGAAGTAACAAGTAACCATACAACAGCGGTTACAATTCATTGGTTCAGGGAATGTGACTTATAATCTTATGAAATACCTACTTACATGACTCTTTTCTATCTACTTTCTCTATATTTTTTAATGTGAACAAGGTTTCCTCATTAGCGTTTTAATTTGTTTCAATTTATTTTAACATGTCAGCAAAGTCAAAGTCAAAGTCAAAGTCAAATAATTTATTTCCAAATAAATTCTTACGAACACTTTTAGAAAGTCACAGGCGAGTCTATTACAAAGAAAATTGTATCAATGTCACAAAAGAAATCAAAATAAAAAATATATCACAATGATGAAGAAGCACGAGAAACTCGCACTTTGCGGCCCCCCTTTCGTTTTCGCCTACCCCTACTTTTGTCCTTCGTTTTGATTAAAATTGGGTTGGTGTCCGCAATGTGTGCCAATTTCTTGCGCTTTACTGAAATATCCGAGCTCCAAACCTCTTTGTCATTGGTATAGTCATCTAACTTATAATAGGCTTTCTGACATAATGTATTTTTAATACATACATACATATAATCACGCCTTTATCCCTAATGGGGTAGGCAGAGCGAAAACGACCGAAAGGTCGTTCCGCCACGTCTGACAAGTTTTGAGGGTTATTTCAGATGGTCATGTGTATTGCTTTAGTGACAGGTTGTCAGCCCATCGCCTAAATTGCAATACATTAAAACCCTCGAATCCCTTAGCTGGTTTTTACAGCATGCCCGGGAGGAGATGCAGCTGGCACATTCTATGTTTTTCTATCACTCCCAGTCCAGCATGGAAGAATGTATGTGTTTTTAATTGTATCTTTAAATTGATTTTCTGACAAATTTAATATATGGTCAGGTATTTTGTTATAGTATTTTATACATTGACCTAAAAATGATTTTTTAACCTTAGCTAACCTAAAATGGGGTTGGTCAATTTTATTTTTGCTTCTTAGATTCCGATTATGCCTGTCACCGTTTTTGGTAAAACTATGAATATTTTTCCTTACATACATAATATTTTCATATATAAATTGACATGGTACAGTTAAAATATTTATCTCTTTAAACAATTCTCTTAGGGAATCACGACATTTGAGTTTGTATATTGCTCTAATAGCCCGTTTTTGCAGAACAAAAATTGAATCAATGTCAGCAGCGCGGCAATAGCAATTTAGAATAGCGCAGAAGTAGATAATTTAAGTACTACTTGGTATAAATTTTTGGTACGTATCGTAAAGAAATATTCTATTCCAACAATAACACTTTTTTGGCACACTTAATTTGTGTACTGTTTGTTTGTATCTTACATTACATTATACACAATAAATAATGTTACAAACAAAATTATAAGGCTGCAACAAGGTGTAGATAGAATACGTATGAATTTATGAACACTACGTACGTATGTACGTACCTACATGCTAGCATTGCTACGACCTACGACATAGTGCGTTAGTAAATCGCAGAACGTATGGGTTGTAACTTGCACTGCGTTTGTAGCACGGACCATAAGCGTTGAACGTGATAACGACAGAAACTACGTCTATCTGCGTTTTTTTTTTGTGGTAGATTTATAATAATAATAGAACATCATCATCCTCTTCCTTTGTATAGGGTTTTCCCACAGGGTTTTCCTGAACTAGTGCTTAGGTCCATTTTCCAGCACAAGATTTTTTTTTTCTCCTTTTTAGCTATTATATCAAACAAAAGGTCCTTATTATGAGTCTTTAGTGCTTAGTTTAGCTAAGATAAGTTTATTTTACATTCATGATAGTACAAGTATGTAGATGACATGACATCCCACTTGCATTGGTTACTTGAGTCGTACTCTAATTTAAAGACAGCACAGAAGTTGCGCGTACTTTTAGACGACTACTGCATAAGTAGGTACAAGTTGCAACTTGTTTACGTTACCACTGTATAAGTTGTGTACATTTGTACACAATTTTCATCATGGAAACGTAATGTTATTCGCTTTCTGATGAGTGTCGTGCAATCACAGCTTGAATTCAAACTAATTGATATCTATAACTAGAACAAACTGAATCCCTCAATAATGTAATGGCCTCATTTCGGCTGCTTCAATAAATATTTATTGTTGTTCTTTTGAGTCGCCTTGAGAGTTATTATGATTACCTTCGAGATTCTGCCAACACACTTTATTATGGGGAAACAAGAAAGAAGTTAAGATTGTTCTTGAGTGTTTTGATGTTTATCGTTTGAACTTAAAGCGCCCTCGATTCAGCTATGAAAGTGTGTTGCTTGAATCTTACCGTAAAAATTTATTCTCGTATCGTGAGTTCTTTCTACATGAAACGATTGCTTCCACAGCTGTCAACTGAGAGTGCGGCACCTGGACCTGCAATCGCGGAGCAACTTATATTGCTCTCAGTATTTATAGCCACTCACCCTCCTCACCCCTCCCCGCCCCCCCGCGGCCCGCGTGTCACCGCACATGTTGATACTGAACTCGCTAACTCAACTTAAAACTCTGTGCTCCCCTCCCCCCCTCGATAAGCTTGTTATGTGAGCTTTGAGCACTAAACAAGCTGAGCAACTTATTTGACGTGACGCGGGAAATTTATAGCGCTGCACTCTATCGCGATTGCAGCGGTAATAAATGATGAAAATACGTTTTATTTCGTTCACCAAGGTACAATATCTAGAAGTTTTAGAACGAGGTGGCTACGTGGTGCAACTACCAAACAAACTTGGTTTCCCGACTTAGGTACTATCTACTTTGTGTAGTCGCATTACGTTTTCTCGTCGTTTACGCAAGGAATGTTAGGATAAAGTTTCTTGAATCTTTCGATGTTGACCCATTTTCAAGTTCACATGGTCTCGTAGGTAATAGTATATTAGTGTTCGATATTAATTTGCATACGAGGTATATACTTAGTATGTATTGGAATTAAATGGTTTAGGACAAAAAATTAAGAACGTCCTGACTTCGCAGTGGCGACTTCACTTAACAAATAGTGTATTTTATTTGCACGTCTACTTAAGACGTGATTTGTGTTGATAGAAATTACTTACTGGCGAGTGGTTTGATGTTGAGCGCTAATAGCCCGCGCGATAACCGCCGCGGGACTAGTCATAGACCAATCAACTGAGGTTTCAGTCAGATATAAATTATTTAAAGACACTGTAGTACTAAATAGGGTTACTTCCAAGCAAATGGTTTGACCGTGGGCGCAATAACCTTGGACGATAATAGCCCGTGAGATAACCGCCGCGGCACTAGTCATAGTCCAGTCAACTGAGGCTTCAGTCAGATACAATTATTTAAAGACATCGAAATAAATGAGATTTATTTCGAGCGAGTGGTTTGATCGTGGGTGCTAATAGCCTGCGAGATAACTGCCGCCGAACTAGTCATAGTCCAGTCAACTGAGGGTTCAGTCAGATACAATTATTTAGAGACGCTATAGTAATAAATGAGATTATTTCCAAGCGGGTGGTTTGATGGTGGGCGCTAATAGGCCCGCGAGGTAACCGCTGCGGGACTAGTCATAGTCCAATCAACTGAGGTTTCAGACAGATACAATTATTTTAAGACACTGTAGAAATAAATGGAATCCAAGCGAGTGGTTTGATCGTGGACGCTAATAGCCCGCACGATAACCGCACGGGACTAGTCATAATCCTGTCAACTGAGAGTTCAGTTAGATACAATTATTTAAAGCCGCTGCACTGTAGTAATAAATGAGATTAATTCCAAGCGAGTGGTTTGATCGTGGGCGCTAATAGTAAAAAAAAATGCCTTCTCTGTAGAAGTACCCCAATATTTAATTTAATGTTAAAAGGTGATTATTGTTTGGCTGAGTCTGAGTGCCACCAGACACGTTCAGATTTTTTAAATATCATCGTCATTTGTTTACAAAATCTCCTCGTCGACTGGACTATAACTTGGTTAGCGGAGAATAATACTAATTAGGGCACTAGCGGGCGATATCTCAAACGGTGATTCCATTGTCCTGACTCGGTGGAGGCGAGATCTCTCAACAAAGGCGGAATCACGCCGTCACGCCGGTCGCGCCGATTGCGCCGCCGCCGGTCGGGAAGCAAACGCTGATTAATATTAATGCGCCAATGAAACGAGAGGCGTGATTTTCATGGAGTTTAATTAAACATACAGAATGATGAAATGTGTTTAATTATTAGGGAGAATGAAATATGCGAAATATCTTATTTCTGTTCCTATTTGTGACGGGTTTGTTCATTGTTTCTAGACAAGGCCTGTGTTGACCTATATATTCTAATAAAGTTAGCTCAGAACAGCACTGGTATTGCAAACTAATTTTAACCTGTAGGGATACAACAGCACTAAACAATACCTCAAATCACTAGAGTATCTTAAATGACCATGAGAAATTAATAATAATGGACTTGTATTACAACCGGCAAAAATAATTTAATTTACGTTTGAGGTCCAAAACAAGGAGATTTAACGTGGCTGGCCATAATGAAAACCTCTAATACATTATAACATAACAAGCAAATTTGAATGGACAGCGGTATCCCGAATCCGCTGAAGTTGTAGAAGCATTATTTAGAGGGTCCCGTCGAGTCGATGAGCCGTGCAAATTGACGAAGTAATTCACAAGCCCGCAGATATTACTAAACTAGCTTTCCGCCCCGCGGCTTCACCCACGGCTAACTGAGCTTTCCCGACGGATAGGCGTAAATTCCAGAAAAATCCTAGAGTGGTATCTTCTTGCCTTGGAAAGGATATATGTAGGGACGTTACTCCAATGAGAATGAGATATTTACCAAGCTTGTTGTTGTAAGAATACCATCTTATATCAATTCAGTCATTTCAAAGTAAATAGGCGTGCAAGAGCAACAAACAAACAGACAGACAGAGTTACTTTCGCATTAATATTATAAGTATGGATGAAGATTTCCCGAATTTGCTGGATTAATATTAATTTATGAGCCAATTTTCAATCTTCAGTTGTTCAAACTCGAGGCTTATTATTCGGGAGCAAACAAAATTAATCTTGTCCTGAAATTAATGACACCTCGTGAGCATTGATCTTATTAAGATAGTACAAGATACAATTTAAATTTATTAAATTATTTATTCATGGCTTTGTATCCTTTTTGTTGTGTTAATGGCATAAGGCTTTTATAGATTTGGTATGCTTTAATTAAATAATAACGAAATTTTGTTATTATATACCTAATTTTGGAATCCGAAGTTTTCACCAGTATGGAGCTGTTACGTTTTGATGCCACCCAACAAGGCAAGGACGGGCGCGGATAATTTAATCAAATCATCGGTGTCTTGGTTATAGAGGTTTGTTTCTCAACAGCATAATTGCCACTGCAACCTTTTCAAAGTTATTTTAGATAAGGTGGAGGGAGGTCTTGCTGCTTCTTACTTTACTGTGGTACGAGCCAAATTCGCCCGCAGTATGCAACAATCGCAGTCTGCCAAATGACGTCATCACGATGACGATCCCCGTTTGGCCGCTATACTTTACCGATCGGTGCTCTCGATACAACGAAGCCACATACATAGATTGATTCCGAAAGTCAACCTATAGAGAGTAAACCTAAACTCCGATGATCGAAATTCAGAGTCCGGATAAAGTAGTCTGTTTGGTCCAGGATTTTTATTTAATTTCCAATAGTTTTTCTGTAATTTCTATGGTAATAATAATCACTATGAAGTTGGTTTTTATGTAATATTAAGTCTTAAAAATACTGCAAATACCGTTTTGCGACAAAATGAACAAAATATCTTTCCATTCCAGAAGAGGTACAGAAATTTTACATGCAAACCTCCAACGATAATAAAAAAATATTATTATTGAGAAAAAGAAAATAATGGGGTTGCGTTGTCTACTCTACTCCTAGGTCCGATTGTTCCTTCGATTGTTCCACTAATTAAGCGTTATCACGAGCCTCATTTGCTTTGGCGTGTGCATTACTTTATTTTGTTGTTTTCAGTTCAACTATGCCCAAATGGCTGATAACATAAAATTGTATGAATGAAATGAGCCAGCATTTTAGTGTCACCTTTCATTATTTATCCATCAATCATAATTATGAATCACAAGTATACTATACTTCGATAGGCACGTTAAATATAAATACAGCGGTCGTTAAAATTAAAGCTAATTCGTTTATACAGGAAAAATCGGACATGAGGGCTTAACAGTCTATTATAGACCAAGACTAGACAAATAAACAACTACAAGTCAGACTTTTACTTAGACAGGCTTCACTTAAATTTAAAGAACCTGTCCAACCCCAAAGTCAGCAGCCTCACTTACAAAAGACTAGCAATAACTCACTCCGTCTCGTCCGTATCTTAAACAATTTGTTTAAGGTCGCATCTCATTCAAATTTAAAATTATCTTTTGATTCTACTGCATTGTTTGCGGCGAGCGAAAAATAACCGGCGGAGATACGCCGGAAGACAAATGTGAAGTGGCTTTGTTTGTGGCGAAATATCATAAAAATATAAGACGATAAAGTGGCGTGATTTATTTCCGAGAGGCAACGCCAGCGCTGGCTCCGTCTCACCTACCTACTCTTAGAAGAATAAACAACTCTACGGAGACAAACCTTCATACAATCAAGATTGTTCTTCTCGAGTGGGTTGCCGAGACGACGATTGGTTCGGAAATCTTTGTTGTCAAAATGTTTAAAGCGCATACGGGGTTTTGGCATCGTTTGTATAACGACCACAATTAAAGACAGCGACCGGGCCTAATAATCGTGCTGTGGTAGATGTAAAGGCCGTCGCGAATTCTCGGCAACAGTTGCGCATGTGTGCGTAACGTCCTCTACACGTATTTCTAAACTTGTGTACAATCTCAGCGCAGTACTATAGAGCTTTACTTCTGCACGGTTCTCACTCATGTACCCAACTTTAAAGGGTGAAGTCTCAATTTCATTTCTCTGGTTTCCGGCAACACTACGTCACCGGGGTTCACTTCACCCCGGGTGGTACAGGCGGAGGTAACCCTATAAGTGTCAGTGCGTCATCATCCGGCTGTCAGCCGCCCCTGACACGAGCTCGCGGCTCCACCAGACAGAAATGGAATTTCCCGTTGTCTCCCTCACTGGCTTCCGGCACACTTGGATTTATATCGTTTCGAATCAGCATGCGTGTTTCTTCTTGATGTTTTTATTTTTCATTTGAGATTATTTTTATTTTAACAGAAGTTTTTAACTTTTTATTGGAATGTCAAGTTTTATTTCAGATTGAAATGCAACCAAGCGAATAAATTATTTACTTAGATCAACATACATAAAATCGTAGGCAGAATATCAACATTTTAATAAAATCTATCTTATCTTAAAACTTTTAAGGTCCAATCTAGATTTGATTGCGTGATGATTGCTCTAGTAATGGGTTGCAAGTGCAACACACCGTCGGGTTCCTTTACAGTTTTTTTTAAGTACTCGTATAATTGGGAAGTTAATCAGGTGATACATTCTATGTTTTTTATCGCTCTCAGTCCTGTACGGTAATAATTTCAATCTCTCTTGCATGCCATTTGCCTATAATAGGGAAGCTAACTAGATATACAACTCACTTTCAATATGTAATTTGGCCGATTACGCGCCAATCAGTGCGAGCGAGACAACTCTACTATTGTCCTTCACCAACTTATAACAACAAGCGGAACGGGGATAAAACAATTTGCCAGCAAAATTCAGTCCGCGGACTCTCAATATGCGCCGAGATTGAATTAAGTTTTTTAATGAAATTTAACTACGAGACTATAGAATCTGGTAAACAACTGGGGTCCGGGAGAGCTCGGAATTCATTTCACGAACAAGAACCGCTGCCACGAAGCTATGAAGCTATGAATTTGTACAACGAAACTGCTTACGTCAAATAATAAAGTAAACATCTTAACAGGGACGTGTCTCGCATCAGAATGTTCTGTTTAAATGTCTTGGTACTTGCGCTGAGTGCTGCTGAAGTATTGTTGCAGTTGAGATAGACATTTATTTACCACAAGCGCTTTTTCATTTTGACTATTACATTAATAGACTTTTTTTATTAATATTATTAGCAATAGCAAGTATTTCAAATAAAGAAAATCAAGAATGTTTAGCACAAAATAACCTCTTCATTTACTACCAAAAACATGCTTGCTTAAAATTTAATGAAAATCAACTAAAGAAGTTATGATTAGGTTAGATTACACATTAAGTAAGCCATAAAGTGAGGCAATGGCGATAGAAGCTCGCTTATTGCCGGCGAACATCGGATGAGGGCCAACGAGTCATTCGTATGCATGGAATATCCGCGTAATTTGCGAGCTCATTGCCTGGATCAAGGTGAGATTTAAAAAGGCGCCAGAATTACCACGGAATAAGAAAAAGTCTGAAAAATTTGGTCCCTCCCCCCGCGCTCCGCTACCCACCCCGCTACCCGCCCCGCTACCCGCCCGCGGATTCTCTCATGCTAATATCTGATGAAGCCTCTACGTCCCGCTCCACTAATTCGAGGGAGGTTTTTTAGCTTATTCTTGACTGCAAATCGAGCGTTTTGTCCTTTATATTGATGATTGCATTCTCAAAGATTCAAAACATTTGATATCTATTTCCTCGATCTGTGTTTAATGTACCTACTTAAATAGGTATTCTAGCATATTCATAAAATACCTAGCTGAAATAAAAAAACTTGACGGAGGTTTTGACTTCTAAGTGTCCGACATAGGTATACGAGCTCCTGCTCGAAGATGACGCACCACACCACCTTGATTCATACTATCATGTATTCTCTGAGTTTTATATATTATACAGTACACGCGTCAGCCTAACCTTCATCCTCCTTCATTTAGTTTAGCGGGTTCGAAAGCGCTACACCGCCACGACCGCTCACATCTAATGCGAGAACAATCGCCGTCGCCGCGGCGGTGGTGTGGGCTGTGGTAAACTTTGACTAATGCGCCAACCAGATTACACCAGCGATTTGTCTCCCACAGCTCCCCAAATCATCTTATAGGTACATTCTTAATGGGAAGAAGGGTAGGCGGTAGTACATTGGAAAATGTTAATTTTTGTATTCATAAAGTGACCACGAATAAGCTTATAGGTACATCAGCTCGACAGATGATTCGTCATTTTGAAACTGGTTAAATGTAGATGATTGTAGCATGTAACAGAAGAGGACTCAATAGCTTATATAGGTATATACCTACGTCCCCAGTCCCAACCCTATGACCGAGGGGCACGAGCCTTACCTGGAATAGGGCAATAAATAGACGAAAGTATATTTTGTTAACGTTCCTAAATCATAGTTTATAGTATACTATTAATATTATTTTCAAATTCAGTTTTCAATACCTTAACATTTTTTGTACGTTTAACTGCAATGCTCGGAGGGCAGGCGGGGGGCAGGCGGGGCGCGCGGGCGGCTCGCATCGCACGCGGCGCTGGCGGCAACTTTAATTAAATTAAACTAACTTTGGATGACGTCACTCCAGATTATCCTGCAAAGGTTGTAGAGACACTCGCATTGGCCGCTCTACCGGCTTAAATTAAAGCCAAGTAGTCTTTCTCTTATCCTGTAGGTAGAAATAAGAGGAATTTGTATATTCTTATTTCTTATTTACAGTTCGACAAAAATATCTAACCAAAAAGAACAAGTTTGTGCACGTGATTTACCTCGGTAGATTTCGGTATTGAGCGGACGAAAATATACATATTTACATCCCAAATTCAATACCGCCCAGTACAGAGATATATCTGCTGTGTCTGTGGTCACTCTAACTGTATAGGAATAAATTTGTTATCTTTATAATATCAGTCAAACCTAGTGTACTTACTTTTATTGGGCAAAAGAAGTAAATATTATTTTTTTTCCCCTTGACTACGTTCGATTTTTCATAGAAAGCTCAATCGTTTTTGTAAGGTCATGCTTTTAGCAATAACCGGAACTTAATTGTAACTCTTGGCACAGAATAATAAATAGTATCTCTCATGGGAAGAATTTAAGCATAGGACGTTCAAAAATTCGTGCAGGTGTTTGCATAATGACATGTGTGTGCGTGTTTGCAAAAACCGTCATGTTGACCGCGGCAGGCCGCTTATCTTCGTCACGAGTGTTGCATTGCAATAGCGATATTTTCACTTTCGATAATTGACCTTGAAAAAAGGTCGATAACGCGAATATAAAATACTACTAAATTTTTGATGGTAACGATATTATCATCGATACTATTAAAAAAGATTACGACGAACGATACGACGCATTCAGCTTAATTTTGATGATGTACATAATGGTCATCAAAATTCAATTTTAGCTACGAAAACTGGTGCTAAAGTATGTTTTAGCGATTTATGTAGTTCAATTGAAAACAATCTGAAAAACCTGGCTACAGAGCTACAAAACCCGTAGCAATTTACTAGGCAGACGAGGTACGCACCACGATTAGCGGATACCTACCGCAATTACATTAATTACTTTTTTACTTTCTCTCCCACAGCGAGGGACGCAACCCGAGCTCATTCTAATTTTAATGAGTTCATTACAAGTAGCCATGAATGTTTCATGGCGTAGGCTGGTATCCTGTAAACAATACCACATAGAAATTCCCGCTGCGAAACTTTTGTGGTAAAAACACTTTGAATTGAACGAACTTGTTCAAATATCCTGAAGATAGATAAGGTTGAAAAAGCAGTTTTGAAAGTAATTTTTCTTTAGCTAATAAAGGAAAATATTTCGCCCACACAGTATTAGGCAGGGTTAATTAGGGTGAAAATACACAAAAGATAAAGGCCAGGCGGAAGGCTGTTGTTCGGAGGGAAGATTCCAAATCAATGATGTGGGTTCTATAAAGCTGATTCCATTCGCCTTATTTTAGGTACGAGTGAGTGTATACGATTTCTAGGTAAGTGAAATCCTTTTCATCTTATTTCCCCTAAATTTTAAAAAATCATTTTGCTAATGTCATACGTAAAGAGTATTTGATAAGAATGAGTCTACTCCCTACATGAGAAAAATTATAATTAGTGCACTCGGTTATAAAAAAAATAATGATTGATTGAATAAAATGAATGAATGATCAATATCCCCAGGACTCAGGAGGATAGGTATACTTTTATTCTCTCACCTTTGTTTTCGACTTAATAAGTACATAATAAAATGGTGCCTGATCCCCATAGTAAAATAACATCCCCCCGTGCTTTGGATAAACGCCTTCACGTGGGGTTATCTAGTCCACTTTATGAGTGAGACATATTTATTTCATACACACATTTTCATTGTGATATTTTTTTTCAAAGTTTGCAACACATTAAATACAAAACATCGGACCATAAAATTTATTTTATTTTATTTGCGACATTCTGCAGATTTGAAAGCATTGTTCGGGATTTCATTGCATAGGGATTACGTATCACTGTAGCCGGCACTGTACTTCGCTCGCAGGATTAACGCACGTCCAAAATTGTTAGATTTTTTCACCAACAACACTTTCAAAGTGCATTCTCTTGTCAAACTTTGCAGCTTTATCTGACGGGATTGGAAAGAATCATAATAACTGTGAGTGACTTTGCTTCCAACTCGAAATAAAAACAATAAACGTTCATGGAAGCGGCCAAATGAGGCTATTACATCAGTAAGCGCTTCAACTTGTTCTATATCAATAACAGTTCAAATTTATCGTCTTGCCCGCTCGCTCGCGGCTCACGGCAGGCGACAATCAAAGTTTAACTGAGCGCCAGAATCACCTCAATTCATTTTATTTATAGATTTATTATACACAATATCGAGAGGAAACAACAGGCCCTGTTTGACTCCATTTTTTTTTACCTATGTACTATTTATTTCCAGGAGAGTGTACTATTCAATGGCAGGAAACTAAATTCAACTGAGACTTTTTCGTCAGTATAGTTACAAGCCACTTAGGTGCTTTAAATAAAATTCTACGTAAAATGCAGAAGCTAGCTATTGCTATCTCGGTTTGCTAGAACTTTGAGTTATTCATCGCCGAACATAGGTACTATTCATTCCTCAGTTATACTATTATTCCATCTCTATAAGACAACTTCCGGGGAATTCAATCGGATCTTAGCATCTCTGCTTGTATCACATTCATTTCTGGTTTTATAGAACGTGTGAGTTAGAGGTTAAGACTCAATACAGCAGTGTACAGCTTGACGAAAGTTGAAAAGACCTAAGTAAGGACCATCGACCCTCATCGTACGTGAAGCTGTTATTCTTTTATTTCCTGCAATGGACTCTATTCGTGGCCTAACTTTACGCTAACTGAACAACGGTTATTCGCTGCTGATAATATTGTTTGTATATCTTTTACGGTTGCGTGGTTGGTAAGGATGTATGATGTGGGTAGGTATGGTCATTTTGAGTTTAAAGGCAAAACAATGATGTTGTTGTTTGCAAATTCTTTCTTACAACAAAACTGTCGAAAATATAATCTTGTGCGTGGCATCTGCATTCTTGCGAGAGAGATCTAACATTAGTTTTTTCTTTTATGTTCCCCCAGACACTTAAACCCAAAAAAGAATTAGATGGTTCAAAGCGCGCAATATCAAAAACTGAAATAGAACCATATTTTCTGGCTGTAATTTTTATGCAGGTTCTTCACATTCTCAATAATAAACTAATAACAATATTAGTTTAGTTTATTTGTTTCACAATTACAGGTCCCAAAATTAATAATATTTAGATTGGCAAGCTGATAATTATATATAGCCTTAATAAATACGCAAACAAAATGGCAAAAACAAAATAATCTTGTTTATATACAGTGTTAAACCGCGGAGGTAATTTAAACGGTAGTTGTATCAGTTTCAGTAATTCGATGTCGACGTGGGATCCTGTTGTGGCCATTTTGATTACAAATGTTTTGGAACGACTACAGCTCATCATTATCTACAAGAAGTATCGTATTTCGGATTTTACGAAACATTTGTTTTGTTGTTTAGAGTAAATCTAATTAGCTAAGTTTCTAACAGTAAAGTATTTCTAATTGCAGAGCAAACAACTTTTGATTTAATTTATAGGTGTAGGTACCTATACTAATTTGGTGGATACTTAAAACGAAACAAACGCTGGCTTAGGTTACTCGTGATTTTTGTACCTACTTACTCACTTATGTATAAATTGAAACTATAACAAAACTATCGACACTAGTAGAAATGAAAATGTATTTTTCTAAATAATTCTAAAGTATTTTGCTAAGCGTTTTACGCTATGCCTATCCCATAAAGCTTTGACTTTATGTACGTAGGTATGTATGTATGTTTGGTTTGTATGTTCTACAGTACATTAAAAAAAATACGATTAGCGCAAAACCGAATAATGCAACATATCCACCCACCTGCTACCTTCATTGAAATTTAATTCAATTCAATTCAATTCAATTTGTTTTATTATAAAACCAATTATAAAAATTTATAACTTAACAGTATAGAGTACACCAAATCGTTATAAATATAATTAAAGATGTAAAAATCATTAAATAACAATAATATAAGTACCTCTTATGTACATAGCACGTGACAATTAGATTCCTGCAATGCAATGCAGTTGATAAAGTACTCATGAAATAAAGTAGACTAGCAGGCTCTGATATCGAGCGATGTTTGCGTTCCGCCCGAGAGGGGCTCATTACCATAATAGAGAGCGAAGTGGCGTTAGTTACTAGTTCACTACTACGCTGAGATCCTGTACACAAATTATTGATGTAGGTCAGAAGGCGGCAGCATGCCTCAAATGGGACTGGGCTGGGCATGTTGTCAGGGTGCTGGATGTACTGTGGGCAAAAAGAACAACAAATTGGGTCCCTCTCAACGGAAGGCGGGCACGAGGTCGTCTTAGGAAACGATGGACAGATGAACTAGATGCTGGAAAATGGAGGAAGGCGAGGGAGGCCCTTGCCCTGCAGTGGAACATATCGCAGTCTGTTAATAAATAAAATAAATAATAATAATAAATTGTTGTTAATTCAAATGAGAATTTTTCACGGTACTTCAAAGCTTAGGTAAGGGATCTATTATTTTTTGTTGTACGTACTTACAAGCAAATATATTAATAAGTGCTTCACTTCGTGTGCGATATTGAATTTTTCAGCAAGTGAAACTATGATTTTCTACCATAAATTAATAAAAATAAAATTGTGTAAACTATTTAATTATGGTAGTACATGAATGTAAACTAAACAGGCGTATGTTGAACAGACGTGTACTGAAGAAAAGTGAAACAAAAAACACTTACGTGGGGGACTGTGGAAACCTCCTAAAAGCAAAGTCTCTGTAACCGTGGTAACACATTCACGTATAATACCGCGCTCGCTGATATAACGCGTGGCGGCTCCATACCGCGCGATTAAGAGATTAACCAACTTTATGGAATCGCCCCCATCGGAGGATTCAATTTTTTGCGCTCAAGTTCTCGCTATTAAGTAATGCTAATGCGTCCGTGGTCTGGTGGTTTGAGCCACGGGCTCCCTTCCTCAAATCCTAACTACATTTACTATACATTTTGATATTATTACTGTGTGTGCAATAAATGTTTATTTTATATAACGTGAGATCAAATTAACTCATTATTTGTTTTCGATAACTCTCTGGCTTCGATTGATATTAAGGATTTCACACTGAAAATGAAGCAACAATGAAACAAATAATCATTCTCGTTTTAATAAAAATTACATTGGACCAATTTGAAAACATGATTCGTCGACTCTATGTTTATAAATACACGGAAACTATATGTTTATTAAATACACGGTTTACAGTGTGAACTAGTACAGCCGGCGGCGGCTTATGAGAAACTCGACCAGAAGAGCAAGTTCAGTGCTAAGAAGCGAGTACATGATCGCTCCAAACTAAACTTAGATTGCAGAGTGACGTCACATTGAGTAGCGGTTACCTAGATATAGAGGGGGTAGTTGAGTAGAGGGTACTTAATGTAGGGTACCTAATGTAGGGTAGTAATTTCTTAAATTATCTGTGATTACTATGTGAAACTTAACATCATGCAGTCAGTTTGCTTACACATTTTTGTTTAAATTAAATATCTAGGAATTTATCAACATAGATGTAAGACCAAAGAATTCTAACTTGCCAAAAGCTATAAGTACCTACTCCATTCGTTTTAAGGAAATGATATTTATCATACTAAAACACTAATTTAGTTTGGAGAAAATTATTTATTTTTTCCTTTATATGAACAATGCTACAACTTTTATCAACAAACCTTGTTTTAAACATCTTTGGGTTACCATTTACAGCTCACCTTGTATAGCCTTAGCTATAGATAGATATTATTACAGTAATGGTTAGGATCAGCACCCATATAACATGCTCAAACCTAAGCAAACACTCATATCTTCAATTTTATGGGCTAAGGACGGGCTAAGCGTCGGCCCTAAGTTCATATTCAGGAGTTACTTATTTATTGCCTAAGTTCCAACACTTAGGTTACGTAGATGGATAATACATAGGTAGTCTATCGAGTTTCAAGATGAAAGCAAAATTATGAGAAAAGGGGAATAATAAGATATTTTAACTAGCTTTAAAGACCGCGGTATATTTCACTCCCGCTGCAGTTTTCTGCGTGGGATCAAGATCTTTTTTCACGGTAAAATTGCGCTCAACGCCGTATACATATAGAAGCAAAGCCTTCACTGAGTCATCACAACATTCTATAATCTTATTACGTGCAAAATCACTTCAAGACTGCATGAAATATCACAATAATTAATAGCTCCTTAACATTCCTGAAACGTTCTATTATGAACAGCGTGTACGACATGTAGTTACCGGTGACGTCACGCTGCTAGTGTGAAGGTGTGAACCGAGCTTTACAAACGACACGCGTTGTCATGGCAACAGGCAGATTACATTCCAAGCGACGCGACCTAGCTTTTCATCAAAAGAATATCCTTCGTAATATCATAATAACATCACAAGCTATGTATTTCTACTATAAATGACATAGTTACTCTTAAAGTAGTAGTTGTAATGATATTATAGTATCAGACAAAGTACGATGTGACATGTTAAAACATGGATTGATAACAAATTAATCATCCTGAGTGTTCATGCCTCTCGACTGTAGTATGAACTAATAATTCTGCTCTATATAAAAGACAGTTTACCAGAATTTAATGTGAAGCTACTGCTATATTTCCACATGCGGATTCCCAGGGTCTCCCTCTGGTGGCTGTTCACATGTCTCACTTGTCACAGTAATCCCGACTGTCAGAAGCCAAGAGGAAATGCGGGTGTGATGCGGCGAGGATAAGAATGATCGGTTACAATTAGAATTGCTTGGCTTAAACTACACCTTAACATTATTTCAAATCAAAATTATAGAATAGAAAATGTGTAAGTAGGTGCGAAGACTTCTCTAACGCCTATTCCAGTCTTTATTGAAATATTACAACAATCAACAATATACTTAATTAAAATATGTTTGTCTACATGGCAGTGAGTTTTTCATTTCCTTTCTAGAGCTAAAAGAACAGTATTTCCCAGTCGGTCCTGTAGTAGTCGCCGCGCCGCTAGGATGTGATGTGACCCGATGTCTAGTTGGCAGGCCTAGTGCCAGATTCAACGTGGGGATGGTGGGGGGATGCTACCTCACCGATTAGTTCCTCAAAGTGTTACACAAAAACGACTATACTGCGCTCGGCCACTCCTAGCAGATGGCGTCACAGTTCATTTGCTTATATTTAGGTATTATAATGGCAAAAAAACGCTAACTTTTATTTCAGTATATCTATAACCTGTAACCAACCGACAGAAGTAACGGACATGAATAAATAATTGATAACAGAAAAGATACAAATAAAAGAAGTGTGACGCCGTCTGCCAGGAGTGGCCGAACGCCGCGGTTTAACTCGCTAACTCGAGGAAGCGGTTGCTTTTTCGCTCCGGGACTTCACGTCGCCCACTTCGCACAACGCAAACAAACTAAAAAACATATTTCGCTATTCATTATCTTACTTGGCATGAAATGCGAGTTTTGTAAAAATTCTCACCTAGTTATTTTTAGCGACGAAAACCCGTGTTAGTAATTCAAAGAGCACAAAAGGATAATTCTCATGAATGTGATCGTTAGTCACAGCGAGCGAGGTCCCATAACGTGTGTATTAAATTAAACTTGCAACTTTTGTTCTCGTTAAATAGTGCTGACTAGTTTTAGTGTGCGGGTGGTTGGTCGTGTTAGCGCGCTGTGTGAGGGAGTGTACAGGTACTTACAGAGCGGTGCAACAACCACGACTACAGTGCACAGATCAGTGCGCGACCACGCTACGTGCTATCGTCGGCAAGATACGGGCAGCTCCGCGCCGCCGACCGCACGCCGACCGCAGCACTAAGTTTGTCGGATTGTGTTTTTATTTTCGGGGCTCGCGTTATAAATTCCTAAGAATATTCTCTTAATGCGCGGCTTTATCTAGCGGCCGCCATTACTCTCCGCGCGAACATGTCCCACAGACAAATTAACGGACGAATCCGAGATAAATAAATAACTACCGACTGCGGTCGAGGCGAAGTTTGGCTCAACGGCTTTTAAGAGCTCAGCTGCTTATTTAATATTCTTTTTGAACTTGCGAAGCTATTTAAAAACTCAAGTATCTTTTTTTATAATTTTTGCTTATAGCTTGATGAGCAGTCGCTATCGTTGAATACTATCTTAGCTGATTTTTCATAACTAGTCAGTCCAGTTGTGAAGCTTTGCTGTTTCTTACTCATATGACCGAGCTCCCGTTGTCACATCTCGGCTTTATAGCAGGCATGTTGTAAAGGCAAAACTTTTCGGAAGAAGTCAAACAACAAATTATACAACTCTTGCAGCTGAATTTTAAAATCTTTGGTCACCGACGCGTAAAATTGCTAAGCTGCGAAAGTAACTTCAAAATGAATGCAAAACCGCAGACCTTGGTAAAAGTTGAATATGGCGGACTCATCAATTGTGTGAGTTGCTGAAGCCAGCGGCTGAATGCGGAGTAAGTAGCTCGCAGCTGAAGTTGCCGTATGTATACAACAAAAATAATAAACAATAACAAACAGTGCACGCTGCGTCAACTGCCTGGAAACACTCCATCCAAATATACAGGCGTGAAATGATTTATGGCCTTTCTGATGAGTGTCGAAGAACAGGAAACGCATGGGTTCTTTGTTTACCAAACGCCTGAGAAGGCAGCCACTGTTTCGTCTTCATTTCGACTCTTCAGATGCAGAAGTATCCGCATGACAGCTGGTTGAAGCTCACAAGAGCAAAGCACTCGCAAACTAAATATACAGGCTAATATTATTCCATCGGAAATGTTTAGAACGGAGGTATTTATACCAGATTTTTGTTTAAATATTATTTATCTGCATAAAAACAAGTCTTGATACTACAACGACGCCACCCTGCCGTAGCAACACAGGCACAAAACACAGGCTACGACGTAGCAATGCGCTATGAATATGACTTCTCCTGACAGAAAAAAAAAACTCCAAAATAAGCTATAAAGCAAAGGCTCCGTCGAGGCGCCACTGAGCCTTCATTTTCAACTCTTCCCAACCCTTCAATCGTAGGTCATCGCTCCGTCAGACAGTACGACGACCCACACTGCGTTTGCCTAAATATTAGTTCCTGTCCTATTATCTGGTATGTTATTTGTTTGTTTGTCTGATGCAGGCCGATATCGGGCCCGGCTGCACTGACGCTAGGTTGCGGCTGATCGCTGATCGCTCGATCGTATCGACATGTTTGTGTGTTTGTGCCGAGTGTTGTCACAGATAGCTAATCTGCTAATCTACAACCGGCATTGCCAAAGAAGAGATGACGAGCAGTAAAACGTCTCCGTACAAATAATTATGTCATAAATATAGGTCTGTATAATACTTACTATTATTTTTATAAAATATTTTTAAACTAGCTTATAGTGTGCTTATAAAATTTGAATAGTATCTTATGGTGCCTCAGAATCGCATCATCAGATCCTAACCAGATAGATAGAAAGTCTTTGACTTAAGCAAACGGTGAAATAATAGTTTAAACTTTGAGAGCTAGACGTGCTGAAACTTTGTTAAAGAGAGCTCCGTCCGAGCAGTTGGCGCCCTCCCGTTAAAAAATCATAACTCGTAAAATATAGAATTTTTCATTAAAAAAACTCTATCACTTCCTTAGATTTAGACCTAAGGATTTTTTAGAAGTAGTAATGAATTGAGGAGCAAATAGTACCGGGCAATTACTATCGAAATTATTACTAAAAACGGCCGTTGCGAGTTATGATTTTTAACGAGTGAGGGCACCACTTCAGAGACCATGAAATCGTTTGGAACATAAATATTTATTGTGTTCACTGTAGCAATTTTTTAGTAACTTAGTCAAAGCTTGACTAGGCTAGATAATAAAAAAAAGTACTTTTAATTCTGGGCATACCGTAAAAAGGAGACACAAATATTATAATAAGTTCCAATTTAGAAGTAACTAAACCTGTCCTATAAACATTCAGCTTCCAAATAGAATTATATCTAGAATATTCGTAAAACAAATATGAAAAGTGCATATTCATGTCTCAACCGGGCAATAGAGAGAGGGTATAATCAGCCCCACGCGCGCGCAGGAGGGGTCCGACACGGCAATAAAACACACGAAACTCATAAACCAGTAGAATAAAACTTCCGTCCTCGTCACTCACATACTGTGTGAGTACAGTACACCTACACCATCCCGATCCCGACACGTGTAATGGAGATTTAACCACCTTCGTGCACACCTCTGGAAACATAGTTCAAGCGAGATAAATAGTTGAGAAGATATCGTGTAGGTCCTACCCTAACAGGGAAGCCACGTCTTTGCGCGTCTGATTCTGCGGCAACTTTTGCGTCTATTTTGGCGTCTGTTTCTGCGGCGGCGTCTAAATTGACAGGCCATGACCAATATAGACCAAGAGCATGATGCCGATACACTTGTCTAAAGTTTTGATAATATTAAATAAATGATACCATTTTGAATTAATGATGCCTGTATAGCAAAACAATACCTATTTATTGTTTGTAATCCAGTAGATTACCAATTTAACTTTTTGATGTACATAATTGGAACACATACAAAATGAAGAAGATATTATTTACGAACTATATACTTTTTTATTTCGATTGGTAGACGTTTGATAAGTTTTCATTGAGGTTTGCCACACTCCATGCATACGTTTCATCTGTTTCGATGGTCATCATTTATCGCTAGGTTGACTCCTGTACTAAGAAGCCGCGACCAAATGCGCGAATTTATGTAAACATGTCACGTAATGTCAATATATGTCTAATATATGCCATGTCAAAACCATGGACTTATTGCTAATAACAGGACTGAGCACTAGGTATAAAAAATTGACATTCTAATACAAGTTCATAGAGTGTAGGTAGCGCCCTATGAACTTGTATTTAATATTGAATATGGTCTGCCAGAGCTATCATATAAAAAACGAGTCGGGTGAGATAGAACTCGTATCGAACGAGATACGTGATTTCTTTGTCCCTTTGTAATCGTTCATTTCATAAGTAAAAAACATAATTAAAAGCTAATATCGTACATAAAAATAAATAAAAGCAACTAGGGGAGACTGTTCCGTAACCGTATGGCTAAGGCTCAGTAACAAATAAAACAAAATATTGTTTAGTCAACATTTTTGATTATCAATCTTCCTACTATCTCTTTCTTAAACTTTACTCTTTCCTATTTTAGATATCGCCGACTCCCGCTATATATCGCCGCAGATGAGCTTTTAAATAAGCTTGAGCAGCATCAAATCAAAATTCGTTTATTTTTGGACTTAAATGTCAATCAAGAAAACGGACTTGCATGCAATAACACACCGCTAGCAGAATTTGAAATATACCAGAAAAATAAATTTTAATTACCTAATAACGATAATAAGTGCAGTGCATCTTACGATATTACCCCAGTATACGGTTTTAAACAAACAAACAAACAAACATTGAATGTGCCAGCCGCATCTCCTCCCGGGTAGGTATATACTTTAAAAACCAGCTAAGGAATTCGAGAGTTTCAGTTTTATTTTTTAATTTAGGCGATAACTCAAGTTCAACATTGGTAGCAATTCATGGTTGCAAAATACGCGACTTAACTAATATAAGTCCATACCTGTCATTTTCTACCATGAGAGAACAGAACCGGATGGCAATAATTTTAGTTGAGATTTAGTTAAGTCGGGATGGTTACGAATCGGGGCCATTATAACTGTTTAACAGGGGTATCAAAGCACGTATGTGTTTGAGTTATAATGTGTGCAAAGCGCGAAAATCTTCAAATAAAATTTTTTGTTACTGCTGTTTTGCTGACGTCTGATTGGTGGTCCACTGCTAGCAGAATTACAGTAATAAGTGCAGTGCACCATAGGATATTACCCCGGTATACGGTTTTGGAACTTTTGGAATGGTCTCCTTTATTCAAAAGGGACAGAGAGTTCACATCTAGCTATCTCGTACGGCACATTTTCTTGTTGCCGGAGCTCAGTCCTGTTAACATATTGTCCATGTCTGTGCCAGATAACTTTGCGGTTATGTATGGCGCTAGTGTCTTTACAACATGACACTTTGGAGACTGGAAAAATTAGTTCCATTTTTCTTCACGCGCAAAGTTATTTGGCACGGACTCATGGTCAAAACATGTTAGGGCTGCCAGGTGAAAATTTTTTGCAATCTTATCACAGCGTAGTAGTTCTCCAACTGAAATTATATGACGGAAATTTTTAACTATTTATTACATAAAAACTTAAACATCCCACCCACATCCAAAAAGCTATATACCTACTATTCACATTAAAAAGCTTGTAGCTGTAAAATTATTCTAATGTAATGTTTTTATCGCGGAACATTGATAGAAATTTCCGTCAATCAGGAGAACTACCCAGTACAAGGAGGTTTTATTCTGAGTATCACGGTGCAAAAGTCGGATTAAAAATATATATATTTAATCATTTATTATTGCACACAAATAACATCCTAATAAAAGTAAACAAAAAACCTGATACAGACAATGGGCAGGGGTATCAAATGAGATTAAGATCTCAACTAGAATTATTGCCATCCCGTACTCTTCCCTCATGATAGAAAGTGACAGGTTTAGACTTATTATTTAACCACGAATTGCTGCCATTGCTCTATAGAGAAAAATCTTACAACAGACGTTTTGAAGCAAGCATTCGCGGACTGGCAAACACGTAAAAGCCAATTGCTGAATTCGGGGTTTGGCAGGTATGTAAAACGACCAATCCGCGGAGTGGTACTGATGAAATGCCAGCCCGCGAAGTGAGCAGTTTTTGATTCAACCACACCGCGAAATGGCATAGAAGAAATGCCAGATACCGAACTAAATAAAAAAAACGCTGTCATGGGTCGTCGGGTCAACATGGATCGTGTCGGCGGAGATGAGTTGTCAGTGCGGGGAAGAGTTATCAGTGCGGTGCGGGGTGAGTTGTCAGTGCGGGGTGAGTTGTCAGTGTGGGATGAGTTGTCTGGGCGGGGATGAGTTGTCAGAGCGCGATAAGTTGTCGGTGCGGGATAAATTGTCAGCGCATCATTGTCTGACACTGACAACTTATCCCCGCACTAACAACTCATCCCTGCACTGACAACTCATCCCTGCACTGACAACCCATCCCCGCACTGACAACTCATCCCCGTACTGACAACTCATCCCCACACTGACAACTCATCCCCACACTGACAACTCATCCCCACACTGACAACTCATCCCACACTGACAACTCATCCCACACTGACAACTCATCCCCCACTGACAACTCATCCCTGCACTGACAACTCATCCCCGCGCTGTCAAATCATTCCCTCTCTGACAACTCATCCCTGCACTGACAACCCATCCCCGCACTGACAACTCATCCCCGTACTGACAACTCATCCCCACACTGACAACTCATCCCCACACTGACAACTCATCCCACACTGACAACTCATCCCCCACTGACAACTCATCCCGCGCTGACAATTTATCCCACACTGACAACTCATCCCCGTTCTGATAACTCATCCCGCACTGATAACTTAACCCCGCACTGACAACTCATCCCCGCAGACATGACCCATGTTGACTCGACGTCCCATGACATCGTTTTTTTTTTATGTAGTTCGGGGTCTGGCATTTTGTCAATACCACTCCGCGGATTGGTCGTTTTACATACCTGCCAAACCCCGAATTCGGCAATTGGCTGTTTCTTGTTTGCCAGTCCGCGGAATGATCATCAATGATCGTTTTAGAACGCTCAATGGCCGAAATGAGCGATTTCGGGGATTGTGCGTAACATATCTACTAACTATTATTAAGTTAGTAAAAAATCGTCCGTTTTCCGTGACGAGATAAAAAAAAAACTAAATTATACAAGTGGCAGCCCTAAAACCGTACTGATTTGGCAGATGTTTGGCAGACGCACGGGCGATTTTTTTGACATTCGCAATTTTCACCGCCGGTCGCCGAAACACGTGGCCTCTCTCCGAAAGACGTGGCCTCTCCCATACATTCCCATACGTTTGTTTTTTTCGCAAGACGCGCCGCCAGTTTTGACGCAAGAAAATTCGCGCATGCGAAAAAGACGTGGCTTCCGCCTAAGACTAACTATAAAGTTCATAAATGGGCACAATTTAACGTAATGTAACGTATATTTCATCCGTAGAGTGGAAAGTTTATTACATTTTTTCCTAAGACATGGAAGAAAAATAAGGATGTCGACAGTACCTAAGTAGATTTATTTTAATGTTCTGGTCAGCTCTGATCCATCCTCCTTTCGCAATTGTATAGTCCAGGTTGAGCTGAGATGAGTGAACTGCATTCGGCTCTCGATCCGAAGGTCCTGGGTTCGTTTCCCAGGGGAGGGACACAAAGCTGTTGATATTTGTTAATTTTTAACTTTTTGATATTTTCCCCAGTTTCCCCAGTTTAGCCCACACGACATGAAGATGAAGTGCAGCTTAGTTTTTGTTAGTTAAAGAATAAACATAACAGGCCAAGCCAAAAACTCATAGGCCTAGTTTAAGCAAAAGTAATGGGAGTGGATGGCTAGTATTGTGTTGCAGCGACACGCAGCACACAGCGCACTGAAAGTTGTAATTAAGCGGGCGATAAATTTGGCGACCGAATCGACCCCGGATTGGCCCGGCCTGAGCTCGTAAGCTCAATTCACACCAAGAGTGAAAAACGCTTGAAGAGGCCGGCCAGCAGCGACAAAAGCTGCTATAATACCCTATTTATTGAACATACTACCAGGTATGATTTGCTTAGGTTTAAAGTAGGTAGATTCTAAAAGAAAATAATATCGAGATACCTATGATTTTGGGTGTATTTGCGGGCGAAGGAACAAAAAAAAAATAGCTTTCATTCATTTCTCAGATTATCCATCTTGATTAGCCGTGCTTTGTGGTTTGTACTTCAGCATGACAGCTACCCAAATCTGCACATTCTATTGAAACACACTTTTAAAAAAAGATTTGAAATTCTACATCAAAATACACTGAAATGCTCACAATGCTTCTCTACCAGTCGAAGCCACTCACGGTGTAGATCGAACTTAACACAATGCACTATTTGTGTCTACTCGCGTGCCTCTGCTTGCGTCCCGACTATACGACATAAGCCATCATACGAGTACATCTAGATTATCAATATTTTTCAAGCAAAGAGTGTCAGTTTCCTCTTTCATCTTTTAAATAGGTTGTCCGGGTCGAAAACCGACCTGCAGAAGCTCTGATATAAGGTGTATTGTACTTACCAAATTGGAAATAAGCTTACAAAGTTTATCATTTATGATACCAACTTAATAAGTACTTTATACCTACTTGTTGCTTTACTGCTGGATCAATCGAATGCCAAAAATATTTCAGTATAGCATAAGAGCATCTAGAAGCCAAAAAAAATCTAAAAGACATCACATTGCGCCTCATTGAGGCAACTGGCGACTATTTCGCTCAGCGCGTAAGTCTAGCGATAAAGCGCGGAAATGCTGCCAGCCTGCTAATTACCCTGCCTCATTGTGGTGCGATGGAATAAGTATTTAATTTATAATTTTTATAAATCATAAGTTAATTGTAATTAAACCATTGTATGTATGTATTCCTAAATTCTACATTTAATACAAGGTAATTTTGAACCGTATTTCTGCTTTCTTCAAATACACAACTACTAGTATAGTAAATATTATATTATCTGTGGTATGACTTATTATATTCTTCCTCTCGTTAAATTATTGTTCCTCTCGATTTTCAACCGTAACTTCAAACTGATCGTCACGTGACACTTGAAGCTTACCCCTCTCCCCGCACGTCTTCAGTTCAGCACCCCCTCTTCAGACCCTCGAAAACCGATAATTCAAGATTTAGCGAAATAGCGCATAAACCCTGTGCTAAAATCATTAGAACGACTTTTGAAGAATCGTGAATAACAAAATTCAGTTCTTCATACCAAGTGCCATGATCAGTTAGAGTCGATTCTAAAGCACTATTATTAAGCACTGATAATTTACCAGCGTAGTAGGTAAAGTTATGACGTCACGCAATGAAATGTGTTGCACGTAGTCTCGTACGCAACTGGTTTCCTAACGCGAGTGTTGGTGTGCTCATTACGCTGCAATTTGCGTCCATTCAGCCCATCACCGGATCCACCGCACCGGCCAGCCTGGCTGTTAGCGAGAATTATACACACTACCGCCACCAGCCAGACACAATTAAACGCCATTCAACACTATTAAATACCAGCTGACAACTAAAACGATTTCTCTTTTCCTCTAAATGTTCCTACATTTTTATAAAGATATTTCTTTATGACGATTTTGACACCTATTTAAAGGACGACAGTGGCACTAGACCGTGAACAAGGAGGCCTTTGCCCAGCAGTGGGATCAAATTGGCTACGAATAATAATAATAATAATAAGTCTACACGCTCCACACACAAACACACTAGAATCAAGATACTTGGCGTAAGCCCGTACTTGTGTTCTGAAACCCGACCTTAAAGGTCGTGACAAAAATATTTTTGCACATAATAATAATTTCTTTATGTGAGTAGACGAGCACCTGACCTTTCAGATGAAGAAGGTAACAATACAATATTCTGGATAATCATGATTGGAATTCCTCTCTGAATGAATCTAATACCTACTCTATACAACAGTCGTAGGCTGAAAACTGAAAATAATCAGACTAGCTAGATAGATGACTACAGATTGACGGACATCATTGCGATTCTACAGATGAACGTCATGATTGCTTCTGAGTTTACGCCCCTGAAAAAATATTGTCTCTCCGTCATCGTAAAGCAGACATTGTATTCCGCGGCAGTAGCGAAAGCCAGTCATGAATTTCTTATGCGAACTGTTTATAAACCGGCTACGTCGGCGGGTTGCAAAGCGGCGGAATGAGAGGAATCAGGTACCCGGTAAACGGGATATTTGGAGCTGTGTCGAGCGCTCATTGGCCTCGTAAAAACAAAAGACGCACGCACCGCGACTCCGCAATGGCGGACAGGGCTATACCGACCAGCCATCGCAACGACCTACGCCCTTTACCCATAACATAACTTACATAATAGTGCTCTTTTACAACGAAGAAAAATCCAAACAGAAAAAACTGACACTATTTTCTTTTTTAAGATTTTTATGAACTTGGAGCATTCGCTACGCTTCATAGTTACAACTATCTTCTTATATCAGATATCAAGATTCACTAGTACCTAAGGCCCGTATTTATAATCAGCTCTCAAGAGTGACAGCGAATTTGAGTTCGTATCAGAAATGTCATTCCAGTATAAAATTACCTGTCAAATCCGCACTCAATATTGCTCTCAATCTTGAGATCGCTTTATAAATACGAGCCTAAGTCATATTCAGTATGATCTAAGAATATGTTGCAATTATTTTTTTATGCTTCCATAATCAGGGAATCAAAAGCACAATGGTTACTTTATTCAACTGTAGGTTCATGGTATAATTCAGCAGATTATTGTTCCCAATTCAAACAATGGTCGGCGCTAGTCGTATATCCGGTTTTGGGCCGACAGTAGTCGCTGATAGGCTGATACGATACTTCTTTACGAGTGTACGGTAGGATTCTAGGCTCGTTTACCCGATCCGATCACTGATTTCGGTAATTCGACCCACTTAGCGCCGTAATGCCTTCCTCATTACCGTTCACACCAAATTCTCCAAGGATTGTCATTAACTTTGCATATTTAATGTGGGCCACCTGATTGGTTTCAATTGTTTAGGATATTTCATTGGTATATTTATATGCCACTTCATCTTTGTTTACATAAAAAGAAATGAGTTCCTATAATTACTAAATATTACCAATATATTGAATAGGTCCGACTTTCAAAGCATCATACGCTGAGGCAGAGATTGGCAACATTTTTTCGCTTTGTGTAATAACTCAGTCCGTTTTCTTCTTTCATTATATTTTTAGTCTGTTTTATGTTCGATACAGCGCAAATTGTTAGCAGTCACAGGAACAGGAACGATAAAATTAGCAAAGCTAGTGATTTATCACCCTGGTGGAAATTAGTGTGTGGTTTACTAAATAGAATTCAAATTTACGGCTGCTGAACTATGTTTATCAGCAAACCGATTACCTTAGTACATAAATTAGCAGATTTACAAACGCAATACACACATCAGCGCACAAAGCTATTATGAAATTTATTCAGTTTTCACAAAACACATCCCCGGGCGAAACCGTTTGTAATAGATGTTTAACTACATGATATTTACAGTAAGTTAGAAAAGCTGTTTTCTTAAATACCCCAAGTTGAATCTAATTCTGCTTGAACGAACACATCGTTACACGACCCACTAAACATTGATCGGTTCTAGATTGAAACGGCAAATAAAAGAAACATTACGTTACTGAGTTCACTGCAAATCTCAGCAGACATGTGCGAAGTTCAACCAAGTTTGTGCTAAACGGTTTAAAAAGTTATTTCTCGCCCTTTCCCTTGCGAGCGAGGCGTGAACCAGTATAGGCGACTAGCCCGATCCTCCGAGTGACGTCACACGCCCTTCGCCCACCCCTCTCTGTCGCTCCCTCCTCATCAATGTGTTGCTATTCCACGCCAATTTATTCCTGATTGCATATGGTAAATAAATCAACTGAGTAGGTACGTATTTGAGATTCTCAAAATACTCTCGCTTAGCTGATGTTTGACGACATATAATGTTTCTAATTACAGGAGCAAATAATAAAGACTTGACTGTAAAAAAGAAAGTATCATCGAATTAGACATACATACATACATACATATTATCACGCCTGTATCCCTAATGGGGTAGGCAGAGCGTCAACGACCCAAACAAAGGTCATTCCGCCACATCTGACAAGTTTTGAGGGTTGTTTAAGATAGATCTGTATATAGCTGTAGTGACAGGTTGTCAGCCCATCGCCTAAAATAACAATATACTGAAACCCCCGAATCCCTCAACTGGTTTTTACAGCATGCCCGGGAGGAGATGCAGCTGGCACATTCTACGTTTTATTATCACTCCCAGTCCAGCATGGAAGTAATCGAATCAAAGAAGTCGAATTAGAATCTTAAAATAACTCAGAATCTCTCACTTGAGTGTGAAAGAGAACAATTTTGTAGAGTTATCATAAAAATCATCAAGATAAGAACTACCTTACATATGGGTTTAGAATTAATTCCACAGGCTAGCGTTATTTTCTATTGTTAATAAGAAGACGCGTAACTTAATGTTGTCAATGAATTTTATTTTATTTTATCTTATCATTGTCACCCAGTAAAATGTTGACGCCAATGTTGTTGTGTGAGCATTTGTTGATGACAAGTTTAATCCAGATTTTTGCGAGCCGCAGGTCTTCATCAAAAACAAAATGCAAATTTGTAAATACTGTAACATTGTGTAATCCGGCGAAATCCATTTAAATCAAACGAACTACAAAAGTAGGTAAAAAAACCTGACTGAGCGGCGATTCAGCCGTTGAGCAGGAAATATGGTGAGCAGGGAGATTAGCGAGCGCGCCACTGCAAGAGCATCTCTTTGTGTTCTTTTAATTTATTTATATTTTAAATAAAAACTGATAGCATTACTAGAAATGAAAAAAATAAATAATGTTGGTACTAATTAAGTTATCGGATGATTCTCTTTCTGGGCATTTTTGAAAGTAGGTGATCCAATACTTTTATTTTTAATTTTAAATGAAGAAAAGAAGGAAGATGATGTTATAAGACTGGCTCAAAAGGACTTAGTTTCCAGAGCCGACACCACTGGGTGGAAAGCTAGTAACCATTATAAAATATATAATTATATAAGATTATATCTATAAGTAGATACTCGTCGTAACTATAGTAGCGTAGCGTGTATTCGTGAACAACCTAAAACAGGCTACAATCAACGCGCTGACTGCTACGCGTGGCTACGACTTGCTACGGCGGCGTAGCAACGCGTTGACTGGGGATTATAAAGTTTAAGTTCATTATAATTATAATGTGATGAGTGATGACTATGTACGTACATAACTCTCAAAACTTGGTTTGAAATACTTTTGTGATAGAATGTTGTATCAAACAGAAATAATTAGTTTATTACAATTAGAATATTATTTTGAACGGGATTATAACCACGATTATATTTATTGTACTTCTAAAATATGATAAACAACAAATCAAAAATCTCAACCGTAGACAGGATTCGAAGCTGCGTCTTTGGAATACCGTTCCAACGCTATGACCGCTAGGCCACTAAGGCTGTCCTCCTGAGTGGTAAAATTGTTGATCTGTTGTTTCTTTAGATCGTCTTTAAGTGGACGCTAACGACATCTTGCGTATAATTTTACAACTATACTACCTATATTGTGACTGCCCATTGACTGTCTTTCTTTCCAGAAAGAATTCAAGTCATTAAATGATATCGCTACACTTTATACATTTTTATATGTATTTTTATTTTTTTTAAATAGCACTATACATGTAAAAATATATTTATTGTATACCTATATATACCGCGTTTAGTGCGAGAAGCAATCGAGATCACGAAATACAAAAACTTTAATCGTGAAGTATGTAAAGATGGTTTGACTGTCCAGTGCGTGGAACCCAGTGTGTTCTGTTCACATTACCGTCTTAGTATATTATAATAATCTTCCATGGCCTTAGCAACAGCCGCAAACCTCATATAACACTAACACGTGGCATACATTATGTATAAGCTGTCCGTATTCTTACTGGAAATAATTTCTGGCATACTTAGTGTTATTGTGTTACGTGAACGAGCCTCATGTTTATTGAATGAAACTTAAAGATACAATCTTTACCTCCCTCCCCTCCCTCCCCTCCCTCCCCTCCCCGCCCCGCCGGCGGCATGGTTGTAGTTGTTCTCTGTATTCTGAAGTAACATTTGCTTGAGACGTTACAATAATTACAGTAATTCATGCATTCTGCATGATCAAAACTCTAATAATTTAATTATGTTCATTCAATCTATGCTTTGGTTTAGTGACTTAATGAAACAAGATTTTCTATGAAAATAAATAGATGGATACATAATTAAGATAGTTATAGAATTGAAAATTACCAGTACCTATGTCCTCAGATGCCCGACGGCGACGGTCGTTTGCGGAAGTTCAATAACCGACAATTTATTATCTAGGCCAAAAAATGAAATAGGATCATAATTGATATGAAAACAAACACTTTCCGTCCATTATGAACTCGATCCGCGCGATAGGTACTTGAAGCTCCGGAGCTATTGAATTACGCCAAATTGGAAAAATTCAGTGCCCATAAATTTTTTACACAAAATTATCCTTCTATTTTTACAAGTTTCTTCAATATAAACTACCTAGACACTTTATAGTATCCTGATAAAAGCTCTAGATGAAATTGTAGTAGGACATGACAAAAGAAGTGAATGAACTTTCCAACAATAGTTAAATTGCTATAAGTACATATTAGATCCAGAGTGATGAACTTGTGACAATAGAGCGTGAAAACACTTTAAAATATCAAAATAAAACAATTAATATTGTGAAGAAAACCCTATTCAGTATTAGTTGGCAAATGCACTACGAATAGATATTAATCGACTACACAGCCTATGACAAATGCAACGTATACTTACCTACGTGGACTAACTTGTGAATCTTACCTGTTTCTTTGTATTAGCTGGCTACTCTTCCTGCTTAACGTCACTGCTTAACCTACTTGAACTCAACTAAGACCTTGAACCCAGTTACTCTAACTAACAGGTATAGTTATGAACACTGCTTCTCTAAAAATCTTTGTATAAACTTAGCGGCGCTGACAACAAAAATTTATGAACCGTGGCAGAGTATGAAAGGCAGAGTCGTATTCCTGTAATAAGAGTGGTAAATCACGCGCGAGGTTCGGGCGAGCTGGCTGAGGTGCGGGCGAGCTTAAGGTCAACGCACATTTAGGTTAAAGCTGTGGCAGTTGAAAAAAAAATTATGTCCACATTTTTTATTGCCATGAGTTAACCCTTAACCCTAGGTCAGTGATTTCGAGAACAGAGTCGACTTATGAATGGAGAAAGCCAGTTATCCATAAATACAGTAAGATACTTGGTGCCTGACTCTCAGGACAAGCAGGTTCAGGTGGCAATAGGCAGGCCATTTAGCTTGACAAACCGATAACCGCTGGGGGATAAAGTTTATTGAACGGCGTTGGACGGCGGCCTCCCAAAAAACAGACAGATGACGTTGTAATCTCGCTGGAAGTCACAGAGCTAAACTATTTGGAAGTCAATGGGCGTGACGTGACCTAGAATCAGCAGTGGACGTCTCCCGGCTGAAATTACGACGATGATGAAATAAATGACCCAAATGCTGACAATAATATCGACTCGCTGCGATTAAGAAAGAGTAAACTTCTTTTCCCTGAATAACTTCACAAAGTCCCCAGTGTGCTGTGTGTGTTTACCTTCAGGGTATCGTAGCGAATCGGCAGCGAGGTGTGGAGGTGTGGAGGCATGGCGGAGGGCGCATTCAGCCAGGATTAACGGCCCCGATAGTGGCGGCCTCTCGCACAATTAAAACTGTTAAAAACCTAACGAACGGTATTCCCAGCACGTATGGATGGATCTTCTTTGTGATTTTTTTGCACAGAAAAAAACAATATGTAATATGCGCTACACATGGAATCTTATTGACATAAAATTTTATCCCACGAATGATTTATGATTGATTAAATTCGAGACAAGCCGATACTGATTCGAGTAGCGAGTGCTCGCGTTGATTTAGTATGATCGGAGTAATTAGCTTGTTTAAAGCATCGCAACACAGTGGTCCATCCGTGCGTGAGTCCTTTATAAAAAGTTTACGTAAAAAAACTCAATACCTACCAGTTTAAGAAAATCTAAATTTTCCAAGATAATGGAAAGTAACATGGACTACCTTTGTAAATAAAACTGAGCCTCACGGAAGAACTAATTAATAAACACAAGAGGTAACAATAAATATATTCATGGTAATAATCCCGTTCAAAATAACAATCCAATTGTAATTAAAAAACTATGGATGTTTTATTAATAAATGCCGTCCCCTTCATAAAATGAAAAGTATGGGTTTCTTGAAATCGAATCAACACCATTGCCTTCTCTATTTCGCGCAGTCGGGTATTTACCCGAGTTTGCCTACGAACGAGGCTAGACGGTGCTGAACTAGAAACAGCCTTAGAGCAAAAAGTTAGCAATCGAGGAGAGTCGTCAGCAAACAGCGCTGATGGATGATGATGGATACACGCTGCGCAAACTAGCTGCCGTTCCTGGGGTACCTACTCGTACTTACTCGTACTAGTTGTAACCACTTACCACTTACGGACCGAGCGGGGTATTTGCTAGGCGGAACATACATATACATGCCTACTACGCGCTGGAAATCCGCGCTCGTTTTGATGGTAAAATAAAACTGCAGGTAGGTAATATGTCTGCCATCAGTAAGAAAGAAAGCACGAAAGAAATACCATTTTGACATTGACCATGAAATTGCTTAAAAAACAAGTCTTCTTTACAGCCGATAGCAAGACCTCAAATTTCCTTATATTTCGAAAAATCCTGTGATTCACATTCTTAACATTTCCAGTGAGTTCATAATAGCCGGGCACAAACATAGAATAGTATAATAAAAAAAACCCCGGTAGTGATTTAAATGTTTCATCAAAATGCAGTGATAGTGAAATGAAGCGGCAAGTGGACAGAACTGCATGCAGATCATCCGCTACGGCACGTGGTGTAGTGTAGTGTAGTGTAGTGATGGAAACAGATTAGGGAGTTCACAGCTCATTCGGATGAACGGGTTCGCAGAATCCCGCCTGGTCCTAGCTCTAAATTTAATAGACTTTAACGCACTAAACCTTGCTCTGCCCATTATTGCACGTCTCATCTCAACGTTGGAATCCGACTCCTCACTTCTTATTACCGGTATTAAATATTAAAACGGAAAATCATCTTGTTTATATTGAAAACAATGCCATAATAATCAGTAATTTTCATTTTGATTCTCACCGAAAATTTAATAGTTTTAAAAACCAAGCAAATTATATTACATGCTTTACAGGGTTGTTCGATAAGGACGTAATTATTTCAGAAGACTCTTTATGAATTTAAATAAAATTTCATTTTATGATATTAAATTAATTGTACAAGTATACGAATTTACATAACAAACCATCAAATTAATTCCTGAAATAACTTCATCCGTTTCGAGCGATCCTTCACAAATATCTCTAAAGATTACCAATATTACTTGAATGATTCGATTTTCAGTGCTATGTATTTATTTATTAAACAGTTTATTGCACACATGAACATACAGAGGATATAAACATTAAAAAACACAGAACAACAGGTACACCAGCTTATCTCTAAAAAAACTCTTCCAGCTGATAATAATGATGTATTACTGCAGTAACAAGTTATCACAACAAAGCGACGTCAGTTTGTCCTCAGACAGGTGGTAAAGTGGGTAAAGACGTCCAAACAGTAACTTCTGGAACGTTGCCGCGAGACCCGGCGGGCGGCCCCGGCGGTCCCGGCGGCCCCGGCGGTCTCACCGGCGCGCGGTCTCACCGACGCGACCGCGCGGACTTCGCGACACTTTGACCCGGCTCAACTTGAGCGCGTATATTTGTGGAACAGGTGGAACTCCTGAAACTGTTTACATTGTACTTAGATTTGTTTGGTTTCGTAGTCAATTCTGTGGTCGTGTATGTATTTCTGTTTGTTTGTTTCCCCTGTTAGAGCTAACTACAACTACTCGTACATAATATGCACATAAGGATGGCGTACCCTGCCGGTGGAATTTCCGAAACATTGCATCTTGGCCTTTTTTAAGGTTGTTTGATGAGGTTACGGTTTACGCAGAATCGTGATTTTGATTGATTTTTATTGGATGATTTTTTTAGCTTGGCTCTTCATCACCAACTGACTAGCTTGCTACATATAGGTACATAGTGAAATGTATCCCCAGTTCCCCAACCATCCTTTATCAGGAACACATAGACACTCTATGCTCATTAAAATGTTAACCATGCTAGCAGTTTTTAAAAGTTATTCTACTTATAATAAGATGCAAGCTTGTGCAAGTCTGCTCACCTGCAACTTTGAAAGCTTAAAGTTTAAAAAATAAACTGAAAAGTTTGGAAAGTTTGCCTGAGCTAGCTTCAGCGAGACTTGGGGACGACGTGGCGCGGTGTGTTTCGTCGTGTCGTGTTGAATCGTGTCGTATGATACACATATACCCTATACATACATAGAACACTACTTACCTGTGCATCATTTCATGTATGTTGAAATGACTTCCAGTTGTAATGGTAAGTAGAACATCAACCAGCCTCGTAAAAAAGTGTTGCAGCAGCTGCTGTTACCACGTCTGGTAAATATTGTCTGCCAGGATTATGGTAATATTGCAGTACAAAGCTTTTCATAAGAAACAAAAATGGTATAGTTACACTAGTGGCAACTAGTGGGATGGTTTATATCGTAAAAGTAAAGTTGATAGGTCTATCTCCATGTTATGGTCGGTTCAGATTGTTTAAACTGTAAGTATAGTGCATAAGTACAGTTGGTAAGTTGAAACGTGTAAACTTGAATGCAAGTGCTCTACTTAAGCAGTGTACTTACTTACCACTGTCCTAATGTAAACCGCCCATTATATCAAATCTGTTCTCTTCTCTCACCTGCATCTAGTGACAGGTTGTGGATCTATAACCATAACAACTGCAATCAGTGGTGGTGACGTGGCGGGCCGCAGCGGCGGCGGCGGCACGCGGGCCGCACGTGACCGCGCCGCGGGGACGCCTGCCTCGACTCCCGCCACTAAACACGTAGCCGCCGCCTCACTATTTAACTTTAATCTGCTTTACGCGGGAAATGTATTACCACTAGCTCCACCTACGTTCTCCGTTATTACATGAATTTCAGTTCTTTTTAGGGTTCGGTACCTCAAAAGGAAAAAAGGAACCGTTTTAGGATCACTCGGTTGTCCGTCTATCTGTCTGTCTGTCTGTCTGTCCGTCCGTCCGTCTGTCAAGACCCTATTTCTCAGGAATTCGTGAATGTATCAAGTTGAAATTTATACTGAATACTCAAGTCAAGGGTCCGTTGAAGCTGTAAAAGAATCATACTTCTTCTAAGTCTTCGCAATCAAAATATATGAACGTTTGTTTGATTAATTGCAAGGGAACCGAAAACTAAAAGTATACTTTTTTTGTGATTTAACAAAAAAAAGAGTTTTTGGATTTTTTCCTTCGATTGTGCTAGGAGACATTGCTTCTTGCCAAATTTCAAGATCCTAGGTCACCGGGAAGTACCCTATAGGTTTTGCCTTCCTCAAGATTCAAAACCTACAGGGTACTTCCCGTGGACCTACAATCATGACATTTAGAAGGAAGCAGTGTCTAATAGCACAATCAAAGGAAAAAATCTAAAAACTCTAAATGTGTTCAAAATGTTCAAATATCACCAAAAAAAAAGGATTACAAACTTATTTCGTAGTCGTCTCCCTATATTTAGTATGGGGACATCCTTTAGTCCAGTTAATATTTTTGGGTGAAAAAAGTCTGGGTGCTCGAGGGAGGGTTCTATATTTGCTTTAAATACCCTCAAGTTGTTACGGAAGCCTCGGTGAGCGAGTCCGACTCGCACTTGACCGGTTTTTTTTATTAGGTTAATCAGATTTCAGCTTACCAGGTGACACAAATGTGTACAGTTACTCTACATTGAATGGACCCAAAGAATAGCTTATAATAATTCTGCATTTGATTGACCCCTTCTGGGCTCATAAAGCTTTCGAATTCGGTTGTCGTTTATAACTTTTGTTCTCGAGCAGTCGTTTAAAAACGCGTCACCTCCTAGGCACGGGGCGCGCGCGGGCTGGAAGTTACGTCGAACGGGACTTCCCCGCGCTCTGAACTACATTACACGTTCGTTTCATGTTCAATTGTTTACTTTCACTTGCTTCGTTCGGCCGCTTCGGTTGCCGGTCACCTGTCTCGTATCGCTATATTAAAATTATCACAATGTCATGTCAGTATCTTATTCTTCTGTTAACGGAATCTAAAAGCTCTATTTCTTCTTTTTATATTATGTTAGTTGTAGAGTCGAACGACCCGATAAGGTATCTGCGTTATCAACATAGTCCGGAGCACGGAAACATCTAATTGTCAGGCCATCACGTGAAGATCATGTGACTTTTAACTTCTTCTTCTTCTGTCGTGTGGGTTTCGAGTCATATTTCGCGAACTGTCGTCTGTCTGTATCAACTTTATAACAGACTATCTTGCGGAAAATTAAGAATGAAATTAAACTCACTTTGTACATATCGATGCCAATATAATGATCTGCTATTTCAAAATTCAACCATTAATTCAGGTTTTGATACATGTTTATAATTATTAAACTCACCTACTAATGGTTCACCTACTTGCATACAGAAGAATTAATCGAATTGTTTTCCAAATAATATTCAAAATTGTTGTTAATACGAAAATTTCAATATTTTAATTATAATACAAAGCGGAAATTTTCAAATTCATATTTACTCGATTAATCGGTTTGCACCAAATGATATTTACGTACCTACATTTTACGAAATTTCCGACAAATAAACCAATTCAGAAAGGATTACGCGTACGCGTGCTACATCATCATACTTAAATATATTATTATTATTGTAATAATATACGTTTTCGATGCTGACCTAGAGGAACAAAGGCACCCGCTTTTTGTCCCATGGTCTACACCTAGACTTAAATCTAACGGTCGTAGAGGCTGGCCAATGGCTCCTAAATCTCTGGCACAAAAAGCATATCTGTGCAGGGGGGAAAGGTTAACTAACTAAATAGATAACAAAAAAAATGGTAATTATAAATGCAATATCCACATTTTGTTATAACATTGGCCGCGGGGAACTCTTCGAATTCCAAAACATGAATTGAACACGTGGGAAATAAAATTAAGCGCCCCTTTGGTGCCCCTCGGTACCCCTAGGTGCCCCGCGGGTGCCCTGCGGCGATTCAAAGATTACCCTGTCCCATTCCACCGCTCCACGTGAGGTATAATTAAACATTATGCAAATTTCAGTGGCGTTGTATGAACATGGCTTCCTTTCAACACATTGTAGGTATTAAGTTTGCGATAATCTTTACTGGGGGATGTTCTGAATCGGAATTTAATAAAATGATTTATGCTAAAGTCACTCACTTGGTTACACTGATTGACAATGTGAAAATTCTGAATAGGCTGGAGAGGCCAATGTGACTTGATACAAAAATCCTGTGAGAGGAGAGGCCAATGTGAGATGATACACAAATCATACTTGCGGTCAAGTTGGATCCTTGCGGTGACCTCTCCATCTAGGTACCTACGTATAGAGTATTTTGCCGCAAAAGCAAAATATTCATTTTGTGTTTGGAAATTGGCTCATAAATTAAAATTATCCAGCGAATTCGGGAGTTCTTGATGTTTTATCAGCGGGTTTGTGAGTTACTTCTCTAATAAGCATGGGTCATTGACTCCGAAGGACGCTCTAAATAATGACGCTTAGGTTTATTTTCCATAAAAGAAGCACAGTGCTGTTTAGGCAACAAAAATATTCACAAAATACACATTTTATCGAATACTAGCGACTAGTAACTTAGCACACTTTAATGAAGAAGACTGCCAGTAGGTAGGTACTCCCGCATATTAATACCCCGAATATTTTGGACTTTTTATTCCGAGAAGAAGAATGGAAATTATGTTTTACTTAAATTATGTATTACTTAAGAAGAATGGAAATTATGTGGTACTAACAAATACCTATTCTAGTTAGTTGCCCACATCCAGAAGAGAATTTTCAAAATAGATTTGCAAAACAACTGTAAACTAGGTAGGTACCTATGACACTTGAAAATGTTTCTTGAGTTGAAACTGGTCCTCCTGTACATTCGTAGTTCCAGCGCTTACGTCGATCGAGCTGTCTTCACGCTCTCCGAAGAGGACCTCGACTCGTATTCGCGTGCAGTAATGGTACTATTAGAGCTTCTATCCAATTCCACTTAGACGCCCTCTGTCGGTGCTAATGGTGTCATTTCAGTCGCAGATGTGACGCGAGGTGGCGCTGGTGGCGCTGATCGCGTCATCATTCGCGGATCTACCGACGACGACGACGCTGGTAATGTCCTCATCATTACACCAATCAGAATAGTATGACATGAGTACTTACTCGTATGCGCCATATAAAATTAGGTTCTGCGTAAAGCGCCCAGAATCTGACCTTAAAATACTGAAATATGATGAGTTTTAATTGAGTTAGCGAGTTCAGTATCAACATGTGCGGATTGTGCGGTGACACGCGGGCCGCGGGGGGGCGGCGAGGGGTGAGCGGCTATAAATACTGAGAGCAATATAAGTTGGTCCGCGATTGCAGGTCCAGGTGCCGCACAGGCACAGCTGAAGCAATGAACCGTCATCGGAAAGCTTGACATTATTTTATTCGTTACTCTACCACACGTTACCAATCCTACTTGTGTGATATATTGTTTGGATGTTCGATGTTTTTTAGGGTTCCGTACCCAAAAGGAAAAAAAGGGACCCTATTACCAAAGAAAATATAATAATTAGCTAACTCTCTATTACTGAGACTTCGCTGTCCGTATGTCCGTCTGTCCTTCTGTCTGTCCGTCCGTCTGTCACCAGGCTGTATCTCACTGTCCGTAACACTAACCGTAATAACTAGGCAGTTGAAATTTTCGCAGATGATGTATTTCTGTTGCCGCTATAACAATAAATACTTAAAACAAAATAAAATAAATATTTAAGGGCCCATACAACAAACGTGATTTTCTCTCTGACACCGCAGGCTGTATCTCATGAACCGTAATAGCAAGAAAGTTAGTATTTTGAAAAATGATGCATTTTCAATGCCACTATAACTAAAAAAACTAAAAACATAATTTAATAAATATTTAATAAATATTTATTTATTTATTCCCATACAATAAACGTGATATTTTTGCCGTTTCTTGCTCGATATTAAAAACGGCAACAGGTTCATGTTTGAAATATTCACAGAAGATTAAATAATACCGGGTGTAAGGGACAGCGTCCCGCAAACTGATAGGGGTTGCTCAGTCAACGATACTGAACACATATCACATTTTTTTTTTTTTTTTTAGAAAATGAAAAAAAAAATTTGCTTTTTCATACAAAATGACCACATCGATCAGACAATTTGTATGGAATAGCAAAATTATTTTTTCATTTCCTGAAAAAAACCTTGTGATATGTGTTCAGTTTCATTGACTGAGCAACCCCTATAAGTTTGCGAGACGCTGTCCCTTACACCCCGTATAGTAACATTGAAAATAAATAATTAAATTTAAATAAAATAAATATTTAAGGGGGGGGGGCATACAAAACCGTGATTTCTTTGCCGGTTTGTTTCTTAATATCCGCGAAGGATAAAGGAAAGGATATTAATAACGGTAACTGGTAACAAAAGGTTAAATATACTGTCTAATATTTTATAGATAATGGTACGGAACCCTTCGTGCGCGAGTCCGACTCGCACTTGTTTATCTAAGTGTGAAACTGGTGGGACGAATTTGATTGAACAAATTGACAACAACACAACCTGGGATCGCCGAGAAAAATGACAAATGTTCTTAAAATCTCAAACAGTCGCAAAACAAATAAGAATTATATATTTATATTCCATAATTAAGTAGAACTCCTGCAATCATAGTGAATCATTTTACTATCTACTTGGACACGCGGTAGCGTGTCCAGCCAAGTTCAAGCCAAACGAAGAGAACTGGCGGGCAGCACAGTGTTGTAACCATTTGGAGCCACTTTTGACCCCTT
>JARACY010001919.1:0-49753 GCA_029255725.1 Scrobipalpa atriplicella
TTTTTATGGGGTAGATAAAAAAAACATCACCTTGATTAAGCAAGCCGTACCAGTTTGCGGGAAGCTGTCCCTTACACCAGGTGAAAATGTTTGTTTTAAAAATTGTGACAATGAAATAAATTATGTGTTTTTGTAGTTGTAGTTAAATGCGGTACTGTGATTGGTTGAAATTGAGTTCACGCTGATGTGTCGCTCTCTACCGAGCATCTTGAGCACAATTGTGTACATTGCGTAGGCAGTTAGTCTCAATCAATGTTAGTATTATGTTATAACTGCTAACTGTCTCCGCAATGTATATTGTAGTAAATAGTAGTTTTATGAATTTCCTAGGGAGATTGTAGACGCCGAACAATCACAACAAATTGTATTTTAGTCTCATGATTAATAAAAAAGGTTGAGACGGAACTCTGTCACTCTGTCTCGGTCAACTCTGGCCGAGATTAGTGGAAAAAAAAAACTGAGGCATACAAGTATGAAATTGTATCATAGAATTCAGTTATTTTAGTCTGTTAAGGCTCCCCCGGAGTGTTGGAATCCCATACAAACGTAGTTTCGCTATAATTCTTAAACGGTAGGACCAAATTTAACCAAACTCTGTACACATAATCAATTGCAATATATTATGCTTCTTATGAATTTTTCATTGAAAATTAATTAAGTACAAAATATTTGTCCATTCTCACCCAAAATCGTATTTCCGCCATTATTTTGTTCAAAACCTTATGATATTTTTCAACGAAATCTTGTTATAATAAGCATAGATATGTTTTTTTGATTATATGATTATATGTACAGAGTTTTCATTTGATTGTTATGTACAGAGTTTGGTTAAATTTGGTCTCATCGTTTAGAGATTAAAGCGCAACTACGTTTGTATGGGATTTCAACACTCCGGGGGAGCCTTAAGATGTATGTGAATGCGAATTCGTCAATTTGGCTGTGACGTCATCTCTCCCGGCCTCATTTCTTTGCTCACAGCGTTCCGTCTACTTTTTATTTGGTCGTGGGGAAAAAGAAAAGTTCGAAATGACATAAAATTCAAAGGCACCGCACGGCATTGTTGACACATTTCACATCAATTTTGGTCAAGCAAGAAATATTTCATTCATTTGTGAATAAATAAAAAATGCTACTGCTTTATAGTAAAGTAAATTGTAAAACAAAAAAATTAGAATTGATTTAAAAATGAATTTAAAAATAATGTATGTAATGATGATGTGGCGTTTATAATTTGTTAAGTCAAAGGTAAACTCTACCTTCCCAGTCTAATACGTGATTTTAAACCTAAAACAGTGTGATTTTTTTGTGATACGCCCAAAATAAAAATATATTAACTACAGTATGGGGCGGTAAACATTGCACTTCGATCCTTGATAAGAAAGTGACGCAAATCGACCCTTTTTTATCAAGGAGCCGAACCGAACTTAGCCGATGTGCCTCTACTGTACTGTACCATGATATTGACGTCTGAAATGCTCGAAAGCGTCGTGTTGCATAATAAAATAATAAAATTATTTCAGTAGAAATTTCGAACAAACTAATGTATTAAGATGAAATGATTGTAGCGATCTAAATTCAGCCGAAGGTATACTACATAGCATGGGCTACTTACCGTCGGGATAAATCGGTGATAGTTAGTGAGAGAGAGAGAGAAATGTGCGGGGTGCTTTCCAAAAAGATTTCTACTTTCTACTCGTTATTATTATTCAGAAATAGTAGAAAATCTCATTACACAAAAATCAATCAAGAAGAGGGTAAAAAATTTAATTCAAGTGGGTAAAAAATTAATCAAGGTGGTAAAAAATTTATCAAGAAGGGTAAAAAATTAATCAAGAAGGGTAAAGGCTGTTTTGACGCGGATATCAGTAGGTAGTCAAGTTTCTTAATGAAATAAAATGTATTGATATGAAATTAACAAAACTACATGTCAATTGTATGGAGAATCGAATAGTATTGTTAGTTTTTAAAAGATATAAAAGCAAAAAAAAAGTATCAAGGCATTTCTCAAGTGTCTCCGTCACTTATCATACTTATTCATCTATTTATTCTGTTGTCACCCTTGCTATGTGGTACGGCAGCTTCCACCTATCACGATCGGCTGTATATAGAAAATAAAAAGTATTTTCTCTAAAAAAAATATAAATTACTATATTAGAGAGTCGGTCGTTTTCGAGTTACTTTTGAAATCATGAAATGCAAGAATAGTTTTCAAAACGGTCGGCTTGTGTACAACATAATTTTCCATACACCAAATAAATTTAAAGGGCTTCTTTGAAACAAGAGAAGCTGAGCAACTTTTTGTATGGAATACAGGTCGAAACGATGTATGGAAAAAAATTGGTGGTCCCATACAAAATGACCCAAACAAAGCTGAGATCTTTCGTATAGAAAAGACCATTTTATTTTCTTATTTCGACCTATGTTCCAAGTTGTTCAGTTTCATGGTCTACAGTAGCCCCTTATTTTTTGGTGATTGAAAACTCTCGGTGTGTAAAAAAAAAACAATTGTGTAATGGTGATGTGATCGAAGCGATGTGCTGTATATTTTCTTACGGTAGAGTAACTGTAAATTGTTGTGGAGAAGCGTGTACATAACACAGTCTAAGATCAGATGGAAAAGTTTAGACGGAACCCTAAAAATAAAAAGTGAGTCTAAGACTCGCACCTCTTCTTCAAGAAGTTTGCCCCCATCTGTAAAAACATTGATCCGCCATTTTGGTATTTTTCAATAGTCGAATTTGATACGAAATCGACCAACAAAGTATCTTACTTTTTAGTTCAGAGAGCTCCGTCTTTACATTTTGATTTGGTCAAGGAGCACATCCCGCGCGGATGAAAAACAAAAACCGTGCCGACGACCCGCGACCCACTGGTACATTCTATTCACTCTAATTATTTATTAAAAAAAAGAGCGAGTGAGCTTTCCGCTGCATCAAATGTAGTCATACAGCGAGTGGTTTAATGTAAGCTGTTTTTAAGTCAAATGTCACAGTGGCCAGTGTAACTTGACCTGACCTTGATATTACCTGAGAGGAAAGGTCAAATCACACTAGATCTGACATCGACATAATCTTGCACTTGAAGGTCAAATAACGCTGTAAGCTTTTGACCTGTCCTTGTACGCATTATGTCAATTCCAATTTGATACCAGAGTTTTTGATTTGACTTTAAATTTGGTTGCCACTCTTGTAAAATTTAAGATGTGACAGATGCCATTCAGAAGGAAAACAAAAGTTTTTTTTAATACAGTGGCAACTAAGCATACGATGACCTGAAACCTGATGGTAAGCAGCACCGGGACATTATAGGCTACGGCACGGCACAGATTACTTATGAGCGCGGAGGGCGCCCGCTACGTTGCCACCGTAGCCTATAACACCCACTACTATCCCACTAGATCCTAGTGAATATTTATGAGTATTTGAACTTCATATAAATTGTATCTGTCACAGCTACCATCCAATTTTTTTTCGAGTTTTTATTGTGATTCTAATCGTCGAGATGTTTTGACCTGACCATTATAATAATGACCTTGACCTTGGACTTTAAGGTCAAATCACGTAGGGCGCTGGTTTTTATCTTTATAAGCTTAATATTAAATCATTCCGTGGTAAAACAACGCTTGACGTCGCGGACACATTTGGACAGAGTTTAAACAATCGCCTATGTTCTATTTCTTTGAAAGATTAACATGACTTGTATTGTCTTGTCGAGTTTAGTTCGCGCGGTCGCCGGCGGCGGCGCTGTCAGTTTATTATTATTGTTTGTACATTATTTTTATTATTATTGTTATATTTATGAATCGTATTGTATAGTTGGAGCCGAAGCTCGGTTAAAATTAGTAATTTAAAGTTACGTAATGTTTAAGGTGCGATGTTAGTGAGGTTGACGCGTTATAGCGCGATAAAATGATAAAATACATTGTAACATGCGCTAATCGAAAATAGTAAATAAACGATTGGACAATATGCTGGTCGAGTTTCATTCATCACTTGAAATATAATTTATAAAAATATTACAGGGTGTTAGGTAGCAGTAAATATTTCTACATAACACGCAGAACATTATATCCGAACATATTTATATATTCTTATATTAATAATATAATTATATCTGGCATGAACACCCAAATATCTTGCATTTTTTCAAAAATGTTTTATTTCTGGAGTTGTCTGTCTCTCAATATTTACAAATCTGTATCTAATACCCTGTATATAGTACAATATAGTTTTTATGAAATCTTGCTTAGTTATATGAGACGCTGTGGTTGGCTTTGCGATCGTTGGCAAATATTGGAATCAACTGTTTTATTACAACAAATTTGGTCATCAAAATAATATAGAGCAAAACTGCATTTATTTTAACCTTTCACATTAAATGTCTGTTCAATATTTTTCGATATAATGAATTATTTACACATTACCAAAATCATCTCTATTACTCAATTTTAAAATAATGAACGCGTAAGGACAGCAACACACCTGCTTAACGTTCGTCGGCGAAGGTTCCGTTCAACACGCTGCTGACAAAGCGTTTTGCATTGCCTACAATACACCTATGAGTAAACAATACTCTTAACACCCTGTTTGGTTACCACTAACACCCTGTATGACCATAACTCCTTACATACCTTACGAATCCGCGTAAAAACGACTGTTCGGTCGGCGGATTGGTATGTCGTTTACAACCGAAGGTTCGGCCGCCGAAGGTTCCGCCACCGAACGTTACGCAGGTGTGTTGCTGCCCTTATGCAACCTAAAAAGTCAGAACGTACGAATATCGGTAAAATATCCGAGATTGTTGCTTCTTGTTGACATGCGGAGTTCGGTTCTCATCGTGGCCATTGCTAATGTGAGTAATCTTTAATTCTGTTAAAGTATTTTCAATTTATTTATTAGCTTCCATGTTAGACTGGGATTGAAAGGAAACAAAGAATGTGCCAGCTGCTTCTCCCAAGCATGCTGTAGAAGTCAGCAAAGGAATTCGAGGGTTACTAGTGTATTGTAATCACTAAAGAAATACACAGATAATCTCAATTGACCCTCAAAACTTGTCAGGCGTGGCGAAAAAACCTTTGTTTAGGTCGCTGATGCTCTGCCTAGGCCATTAGGGATAAAGACGTGATGGTATGTATGTATGTGTGTCCGTTTTATTTCTTTTTCCAATGAAATGTATCCTGTTTTTTTGATACCGCGAAATATTTTCGTTACCTTTGCCTATTTCATAATTTACTTGCCCTATGAGGGACGGTGAATTAAGTTTTTTTTATGGTTAGGTATAGTCATACCCTAAAAAAAACTAGTATTTTTCAGATGTGTACTGCGCTGGCGTGCCCTGCAGCGGGTGTGGTAGGACTAGGATACCAGAGTCTCAGACGGAACCCTGGAGCGATCGTTGACCTGGAAGACCTTAAAGATACACAGTATTACGATAAGTAGGTCTTCTTCCATGCTGGACTGGGAGTGATAGAAGAACATAGAATGTGCCAGCTGCATTTCCTCCCGGGAATGCTGTAATTGCTAAAGGATTCGAAGGTTTCAATGTATTGCAAATTAGGCGATGGACTGACAACCCGTCACTATAGCAATATACATAATCATCTGTAATAAATAACCGTCAAAACTTGTCAGACGTGGCGGAAAGACCTTTGGGTCGATTTCGCTCTGCCTACCCCATTAGGGAGAAATGCGTGATTTTATGTAGTTACTTATGTAGGTCTTCTTCTATCGACCCGATTGTTCTTCTTGTCGTGTGGGTTCAAGTCGAACCCTGGCGTTAGAAAGCGCCTACAAACTGGCCTCTGACTTGGTGTAACGACCACTATCAAAGACAACGACCAGGACCGACGGCTTAACGTGCCCTCCGAAGCACGGATTTTTTTTCTTCCGGACAATCAGATGATTCAGCCTGCATTGTCCTAACCAAACTGGGGATAATCTCACAAAGTGATAGATTGACAAATATTAACTTTGTGTTCCCCCCGTGGAAATCGATCCCAAGACCTCAGAATCGGCAAATAATGTCAGAAAAATTTAACACATAGTTATCTATCTAGTAAAAAAAAAAGGAAAAAAAAAATGAATAAATTGATAATTTTTTAATATCGTTCCCGCTGTGGGAACTGAACCCACAACCTCCGAATAGATAACCCAAGGCTAAGGCCTCTAGATCCAAAATAATTAAAAGAAACCTGATTTGGCCATCTTCCAAAATAAAAAAAATGAAACTTCACAGCAACGAAGGCGGAACCAATACCGAAGACGTTGAATCTACGACAGATGCCGCTGAGAACTTGAAAAATACTGAAAATGCCAATGAGCCAAGTAAAATAAATTTAATCACAGAAGTAATATTAGGAGATAACAATACACATACAGTGACAGAAGGTTTGTCAACCAACAAGCACACGGTTTCTCACTTGTAGGTTTAACGGAGTTTTTGACCTCGACGTTTCGACCTTATACGAGGTCGCGAGAGCGCTAAAGTCCACAGCACCCTCTATCAAGTGTGACCTTCGAGTTAAACCTTGAGAATTTAAGTCTACTAGTGAATAGCCATGTGCTCTATAAATATGAATTACACATTTTCATTTCGTAATAAAAAAATCTGAAGGTGATAAAATTACTAATGTTGAAGGTGAAGAAAAGGCTAACGGTGATGGTGAAGAGACTACTAATGTCAATGGTGAAGAAATGAACAACAGTGATGGTGATGCTGAAGAAGCTTCAAACGCTGATGGTGTAGAGACGAATAATGGTAATGGTGAAGAAATGACTAACGGAAATGGTGAAGATGCAACGACCGCTGACGGTAATCATAATAAAACAAAGACCCAGGAAACTACAACTGGAGATGACACTACAGGTACACTTTATATTGATGTAATTGTTTTAAGAATAAATTGCACAAAAACCTTACTATGTTAGGTATTAAAGGTAGAAATTTTTCTGTTGGAACACTTTTAGAAATTCCTAAAAACTCGGCTATTTGTTTCAAACATTGATTTAAATCTAAGAAATCTTTGTGTACTATATGTGTAAATCTGTGTGTGTAGAAACTTTGATTTTTTCAGGCGGCAAAACTGATCCAACAACAACGCAGTCTGGGCATTGTAAGTAGATGTTTTTAATTACAGGTAAGGTAAGGCGTTGATTTGATTTGATTTTGAAGGCAGTGGCAAATATGTAGCCACCTAAATTTGAACCTTATCTATCCGCACTAAGTTTTAGAAGCAATGAAATTTTTCTAATACTCTGCCTTAAAAAGGCTCACTCAGTACACTCATACACAGTCAAATAATTTTACCCTGCTTGTCAGCAGCCGCGTTGTTGCTGTCGCGACGAAGGAATTTTTGGGGTCAACTCACTTCCTCGTTGATTTGACCTAACCTGAAGCAAATTCCGCACTTTATTCTCTTGAAATGTGTCTTCTACTTCTTCTTAGCTTTTCTTGACTTAGTGATGGGGTCAGTTTTCCAGATTTGTCTACGACTACTTTGCCTGGTCTTCGGCATCCGCTGGTGTAGGATCGCTTATCTCGTGATCTCATAAATGAATGGCAAATATTTCAACAGATAGAACGTCGACAAGGTGCACGCTGGACGACAACTTCGACATCCCAAGTGAGTGGTTTTTATTTCACTGCTCTATAAGAATTTTGCACATTGACCTTCAAGAGTTGATGATACTCTCACACACCTTTTCAGAAGCGCAAAAATATCCCAGATTAGTACATCCTACGAAATCTTTGATATGCTGAAAGTGGTGTTTCAAAGACAGTCACTATTTTTAATGGTGTAGGGAGAGGATGATTTATTATTACATACATTTATTTTTAAAATGGTCGCACCGTATTGTGCTACAGGCGCAGAAGTTATGAATGGAACTCTTGAAGCAACCGGAACGACTCCTGAGTTGAGCTCCCAGGCGATGCAGGGTGAGCAGGGCGATGACGGGCCACTAAAGAATAATCTGACTGAAACTACATTTACGACTTCACGTGGTAGGTATTTACTTTTAAACTATAATTAATTCTAGATCTCTCTACCCACAAACCGCTAAATGCCAACAAGCGACCATGTTCAACGGAAGAAGAAAGTAAACGTCAAGGTCAAAACCTCTGTGAAACATTCTTTTCTTTGTCCATGGTACAATAAAACACAAACTGCATTTACTTATCATACTAATCCTACTTTGTTTGAAAATTTGAATGTTTGTATGTTTGTTACTCAATCACGCTTCAACCACTGAGCGGATCGTGATGAAACTTGGCAGGTTTTGGAATAGGACATAGGCTACTTTTCACCGCGGAAAAACATTCTTTTTCAAACTCATTTTAAGCGTGTAAAACCGCGGGCGAAAAGCTATTTAATCTATAATTTGTTTAATTTGGTTGCAGCTCCGTACGAAGCACCGAAGAATGATTTCACCGACACTATCTTTATAGATGACAATTAATCATATGATTTCAAATAAAATTAATAGGTATTGTGTTATACAACTGCGTTTTTTGAAATTTTATCTTTAGATTCTTTTTCTACTATACCGCTGGTGTTACAGCATGCATGGTGTGCAGCTGGCACATTCTATATTTTTCTATCCCTACCAGTCCAGCATGGAAGTAACCATAGATCGGCCGTCTGAAGGACGACGAATCATTTGTTTCGCAGATAATCAGATGATTTTGCCTGCATTGTCTCATCTAAACTGGGGATAATCTCAATTAAAGTGGGAATCGAACCCATGACCTCCGGATTGAGAGACCACAGAGGCAGTTGAGTTTGAGTGTTTCAAGGGAAGCGAACCCAGAAATCTACCTACTCGTTCGTCCAGCACACAACTAAAGCCTGTTGGACTGGGTGATCATGCTATTTAAGTAAAATGTGGTTTAAAGATTTTTTCATATTGATATAGATTCGTTGAAGGCACGACTTAATTGAATCTTGACTAACTCATGATAGAAAATGACATGACAGAATATTCGGTATCTTTCAGATCTTTAATGTGCGTTTTTGGTTTCAATTACTTTACATGTTATAAAAACTCTTTTATTCAGTTGCTGAAGCTCTAGCTACCCCGTGAGGGTTGTAGGAGTGATTTATGTATTAATATGGGTTTAAGGTCTGGTGTTATAATAACAATATACAATTTATACAAAGTTGCGCCAATTGGACGCAATTCTTTCAGTCTGAGTGATCTTTATTTAGGTCTGAAAAGAATACATAGTATTCTTGAATAATTGTATTGTCTCTTAAAAAAACCACTATAGTACACGGGGAGAGTACTACACAATGTTTTGGTTTATAGTAGAACTATATTTTCATTATATATAAATTAAAAAATGGAAACAATAAATTACATAAATAAATAAAAAAAGATGGTTCGCGTTGTTGTTTGAACCGTCGGCCGGGCGGTACTGCTTAACCCTAGGTGTTGGTGAGGAATGCCAGATTACGCGGCTTCGCCACCTTCCTCGCCTTCCTCAGCGGAGGCGGTGAGCATGGCGATCAGCTTGGCGGTGTCAATGAAGCCTTTGTCGTCAATGTCCATCTGGTCGTAAGCCTCGTCGACCTCATCGGCGGAGAACTTGTCGCCCCAGGTCATGAGTGCGTGCCTCAGTTTTTCCGAGTCGATCTTGCCCTCGTCGTCAAAGGTCTTGAAGGCGTTGATGACGACGTCGTCTTCATCTGAGCCACCGGACATGCGGGTGGCGAAGAGGGTCAGCAGCTGGGTGAAGTTGATGGGTCCAGGGGCCTCGTTGACCATCTCGTCGAGCTCCTTCTCGGAGGCGAGCCTGCCGAGGGAGTCGAAGGTGGCGCGGAGGTCGTTCTTGCCGATGATACCGTCCTTGTCGTGGTCCATTAGCTGGAAGGCCTGGGGGACAAGGAATACCATAGATAAGTCTCAGATTCTGGGTATTTTCACTCAATCAAAACCCCTGAAGAAACACACGACGTTTTTATTCGCCATAAATATATAGGGGCTTGTACCAACCATGAAATTGAACAATCTCTATGCATCTTAGGTGACTTCCTATAATACAAAATCTTCGTGAGAATGTGAAGAATCCGGAAGACTTGAGAGGAAGTCAACTTTTTGGGAAATGGATAATCAACTTTTTGCGAAGTCAACATTTTAGGAAACTCAACTTTTTGGGAATGGGGAGTCGACATTTTAGGAAGTGGACAAAATGGTCCTAAAGGCTTTTTTCCCTTTACATATTCTCGACCTTAATTTCATAGAGGAAGTTGTTCAGTTTTATGATCTTCATAATAAGCCATTAAGACCATAAGGTTGAAAAGCCCCAATTTTTTTTTAGTGAATGAATAATATCGTTGTGTTTTTCCTACACATTAATTTACATCATTAGAATATCTAGATTAATGACGACAATCATGTGTTTACCAAACAATAGTTGGCACACTTCAAACAATCAGCCGGCAGAGTGTCGCAATTGTTCTGTTCGGGGAATATCACCGGAGATTCCTGTCTCTTACTTAGAAAATGGCATTCTTTTACATTTTTACCTTTATTTCACTTTGGAAAATTTATCAACAAACTTTGAAAAGGTACCTTGATATTGTTTTTGACAATTATTTCTGAAACAGTTTTATAGAAACCAATCTCAACTTTCTCACCTAAGCTTTTTTCTGAATATTTATTGCCATTGTATTTTGTACTTTTACATGGATGACATTTTTCTAGATCCTATAGAGAGTTGGAATCCGTTACGTTCCAAACAGGCTAAGCTCACAAGAGCAAAGCACTTGCAAATTCCCCTGATGCTTACCTCCTTGAATTCGGCGACCTGCTTCTGGGTGAACATGGAGAAGACGTTGGAGCCGGTGCGCTTGGCCTTGCGGCTGCCTCGGCTACTCTGCCTCTCGGAGCCGCTGGACGGAGCCGGCGCGGCCGCTGCGGGTGCTGCCTCTTCAGCTGGCGCATCTTCCTTCGCCTTCTTCTTCTTTACCTTCTTATCCTTATCCGCCTGTAAGAGAGGGTTGACATCAGTTTGGGTTTTGTCGTATGAATTTGTAATTTGTTTGGATGTGTTGTGTAGGTACCTATATACGTGCACTATGTCAATGACTTTTCAAGTGTTCTCAATCTTGTGTAGGGAACTTGATGCTAAATCTTGTCGATGCCTATTTACTTTTATTAAACATTTTATTATGATGTACCTAAACGTTGATTCAAACGCACGTGGTCCTTTATCGAATATTTTTACTTATTACAAGTTGGGCGCCATTGATTTTGTTTTTGTTTTATTACTTCCGGGATTTACTTTTGGGGTAACATCATAAATAGCTGTAATATCCCGAAAGGAGTCGTCCATTTTACCTAAACATCTAAATACGACTACGTCTAACGAATTGTGTTTTCGCGTATTCATTTTTATTTATTTGCCATAATGCATACTTCTCAATGTGCTTTGAAATGGTTTTATTTTCTTCTAGATTTGTTGTTCTAATTGTGTCTGTTGGCAGCTCAATCAACCCCGTTTAGGCGTGGCGCTCAGCCAGCAAACGCCGCCTAATTTTAGATCAAATCTTCTCAAGTTTCCGTTCGCGCCGCCCGGTCACTTCAGTTGCGTAAAGTTTTTATTTTTAGACTAACTACACTTTCTTCCTAAGTTTTATTTTGCGCTAGATTTCATTCCATATGAATGTACTTTTGTTTTCTGTTATAGGTTTTTGTTAAGTTTCTTAAATTATTATTTGATTCCAAGTCTGATTGTATTTCGGGTTTTATTTTTTTTTCTCCTGATACCCCTTGAAAATTTTCATTTAATTTGCTCAAATCACGTTTTATTTAGTTATTATTTCTTTCAACTTTTAATTGCGCGTGATTTAATTCTATGGTATATCTGAATGTAGGTACTTTGTTTTAGCGGTTTTCTTAAAATGGTTTGATTTCAAGTTTGATTCATATTTGGTAAGTAGTATTTTTTTTACTTTTTAGGAACTGGGTACCTAAAAAGTAAAAAAGAAAAGAAAATTAAATAATAATTACCAAATAAGAATCACTTCACTATAGAACTATTAGTTCTATACATTTTCATCCAAATATTTATATGTGTGTTATTTCATATTTATCGTAGTTTTTATCGATTTTTATCAAATGCTTTCTCTTTCGTCATCATCATCGACATACAGAAGTGTCTAAAAATCGCTAAGCTCCTTTAATTTGTAATCTTATTCCAAGTTTAATTCTTATTGTTTTTTAAGTCTTTTTCTTCTACTGTCTTTTAAAAAGTTCGTTTAGTTTTCCAAGTTCAGTTATTGAAAAGGCATAACCGCCACCGTTATGAAAATATTGTGTAAAAATGTTCAATTGCCGTTATTGAATCTTTGTTTGTCAAGTTTAACTTGCATCGTAACTATTTGCACCGGATCGTATCTATATATTTGTTTGCAGTTCCAAGATGTAAGCGGGTACTTTTCACGTTTCAACGTTCACATTCTAACTATGTTTAAAATTTTCACGACCGACTGTAAGCTTCGGAGTTGCATCACAATCTTCAAAGTCCCTTGCTCTTACAGCATTTCCATTCTAGCTATCGCGACCGCCTATTGGCTCCGAAGTTGCATCACGATTTTCAAAGTCCTCTGCTGCTGCATTTCCATCAACCTTCAGTTTACTTTCACCACTTCCATCACTATTCACTTTGTTATCATTATCGTTTGTCACTGCTTCACTTGTGTCACTGTGTGGTCCTAACACTTACCATTGTGTTGTGTGTTGGACGATCGACGAAGGAGAGACTGAACCACTCGGCAGTCCCACCCTGACTCCGAGATACCGTCGGCTCCCGAGTATCCAGAGCTCGGTTCCCCCCCTCCCCTCACCTCTCCCGCCCCTTCCACTCCCGATTTCGACTGTTGCGTACGCGATTCCTTTTTTAGTTCGACAAATGCGATATGTAGATCGATCGGCAGAATGGTTTCGTCCACGCGGGGGTTCGCCCGCTGATAATACATTTGTTTTAAAAATATACAGCTCACCTGGACCGGCAGTGTTTTCGGAATTCATGTCTGTGACGACAAGTTGTCATTCAGACGGTGGTTTTAGGCTTCCATTAGTCTTGTGGAAATCTAAGCCTGTATGTTTAGGAAGCAAATTATGATCTGTTATTGTAATTAGTCAAATGTTCAGGCATTTTGCCAGCAAGTCTTTCCAATCAAATCTCATCTCGTCAAAACATTATTATTTGCAAAATGATAAACATATCTGTGATATGACTTTTCTTATTTTTTCATTTAACTAATATGTTTATATTCATAATTTTATTAATTTTGTAGATTCATTCAGATTACGCAAATTTTCATGAATGAGCAATCTTGTCAACGAGGAAATTCGCCGGTAAAAACATAAACCAGATCTTTCTATCGCGAGAGTTGCGTTGTGACTATAAGTCGTGCTCTTACCGAATTGTCCTCAATGGCAAAGATTTGTCGGTTTTATTTATTTATCAATTTACTATCTTCCTTTCTGGAGCAGGGAGGGGGGGGGGGGGGGGGGCTATTCAGTGACAACTTGTTGTTACAGCCCTATAATACACATTGGTACACTAACTGGTAATTGGTACTTCCATGCTGGACTGGGAGCGATAGAAAAACATTGAATGTGCCAGCTGCATCTCCTCCCGGGCATGCTGTAAAAACCAGCTAAGGGATTCGAGGGTTTGAGTATATTGTAATTTAGGCGATGGCCTGACAACCTGTCACTACAGCAATATACAGATCTATCTTAAAAAAGCCTCAACACATGTCAGACGTGGCGGAACGACCTTTGCTTGGGTCGTTGACGCTCTGCCTACCCCATTAGGGATAAAGGCGTGATTTATGTATGTATGTATGTATGTATGGTACACTAACTCAGCCATAGCAACCGTTCGTTAATAGGCGTTGAAGCTTTACTTACCACGTCATATTCGTGATTTGAATTAAGTATGTATGTTAGAGAGCAAGTTATTATACGAAGGTCGGATGGTGTAGTGGATAGAGCCGCGGTCTCCTGTGCGGAGGTTGTGGCTCGAATCCCCCCCGTACCAATGTGTTTTTCAATTTTCGAATTTCATATGCACGTTTATTCGGCGCTTTGGTGAAGGAAAGCATCGTGAGGAAACCTGCGAGTCCAATACGGAATCTCGATGCACGCAATCTCGACGCACGGAATCTCGACTGATATCGAAACACTCTATCTCGACGCACGGAATCTCGACTGATCTCGAAACACGCTATCTCGATGCACGGAATCTCGAAAAACGAAATATCGACGCACTGAATATCGACGCACGGAATCTCGAAAAACGAAATATCGATGCATTTTATCTCGAAAAACAAATGCATGCCGGAAAGAGTCTCGACGAGATCAACATTTCGGATGACAGCTGTCAAACTTGAAACGGCCATATCTCGGAAACTATCGGTCTTAAAGTTGTCATGTGTAGGGACAAATTATAGGTCTTGACGAGATCTACATTTCGGATGACAGCTGTCAAACTTGAAACAGCCATATCTCGGAAACTATCGGTCTTAGAGTACTCGTGTGTAGGGACAAATGATAGATCTTGACGAGATCTACATTTCGGATGACAGCTGTCAAACTTGAAACGGCCATATCTCGGAAAGTATCGGTCTTAAAGTAGTCGTGTGTAGGGACAACTGATAGGTCTTGACGAGATCTACATTTCGGATGACAGCTGTCAAACTTGAAACGGCCATATCTCGGAAACTATCGGTCGTAGAGGTCGACAAGATATATAATTTGTCCCTACACACGAGTACTCTAGGATTGATAGTTTCCGAGATAGGGCCGTTTCAAGTTTGACAGCTGTCATCCGAAATGTAGATCTCGTCAAGACCTATCAGTTGTCGCTACACACGAGTACTCTAGGATCGATAGTTTCCGAGATATGGCCGTTTTAAGTTTGACAGCTGTCATCCGAAATGTAGATCTCGTCAAGACCTATCATTTGTCCCTACGAACCAACAGTCTAGGATCGATAGTTTCCGAGATATGGCCGTTTCAAGTTTGACAGCTGTCATCCGAAATGTAGATCTCGTCAAGATCTATCATTTGTCCCTACGAACCAGCAGTCTAGGATCGATAGTTTCCGAGATATGGCCGTTTCAAGTTTGACAGCTGTCATCCGAAATTTAGATCTCGTCAAGACCTATCATTCGTTCCTACACACCAACAGTCTAGGATCGATAGTTTCCGAGATATGGCCGTTTCAAGTTTGACAGCTGTCATCCGAAATGTAGATCTCGTCAAATTGGGCTGCCCGTTTCTCAAACTCAAAGAGAAAACATCGTAAAAATTATAACAAAACTTATTTTATAAACTATGAAAATGATACGAATGAGTTCGAGATAGCGTGCGTCGAGATACAGTACATTTTTTGACGTAAAATTGCTTTCGAGATTGCGTGCGTCGAGATTCCGTATTGGACTCGAAACCTGCACACACCTAAGAAGAAATTCAAAGGTTGTGTGTAATCTAATCTAGGATTGGTTCTGGTTTCCCTTCTGGGTTGCGGAGGTCAGATGGCAGTCGCTCTGTGTACCCTCGTTCAATCCCCTAGGTCAGGTAGCCGACCGTTTTTCCATCAGTCCCAGTCTAGCATGAAAGTATTATTAGATCAAGGACAAAATTTGATCATTCTATTATTAGACCTGCCTTCAATTCTAGTGGAATCTCCCTAGTGTTAGTTTAGGCTCGTATTTATAAAGCGATCTCAAGATTGAGAGCAATATTAAGTATGGATTTGACAGATCCTTTTGTAGGTACTGAAATGACATTTCTGATACCAACTCAAACTCGCTGTCACTCTTGAAAGCTGATTATAAATACGGGCCTGAGTTTGTTGGTAACAACCCGAGTTAAACTCATAATGTGTACAAAGTGTGAAAGTCTTAGGCTCGTATTTATAAAGCGATCTCAAGATTGAGTGCAATATTAAGTTTGGATTTGACAGGTCGTTTTGTACTGAAATGACATTTCTGATACAAACTCAAGCTCGCTGTCACTCTTGAGAGCTGATTATAAATACGACCCTTAAATTCGTTTGTTTTTGTTGCAAACTGATAGGTAGTTTCATTGACTGATCAATCTTTATACTATCAGTTTTGCAGGAATCTGTCCCTATCCCTTAACACCCTTTAGGCACAGGTCACATTGTAGGTTAAGTAATTTCAGCAAGAATGGCTCTACATTTATTATATTCAACTCACAAAAAAAAAAATACAAAGTTCTACTTGAACTAAACTGCCCTTGGGGTTTGACCACTGGGATCGTGGGTTCGACTCCCATGGAGTAGACTATACTAGACATCTGTGCTAGACATAAACTTGATAATATAATCAATTTTCCTCAGTTTGATTAGGGCATAGATGAAATTACCAGATTTTTTGTAAAGAAAGATGATTCTGTGCTTTGGAGGACACGTTAATCCAGCGGTCTCGGTTGCGGTGGTTTGTAACAAACCATGTCTGAGGCCTATTAGGCGATCTTAAAGCTCTGACAAAAGGGTTCATCGGGTCGTTTCAGATTTGTCGCAGATTTTACGCGGTGTGGATTACAATGACCTTATTTCTGCGTGAGTCAGCTTGGCATGCGTGTGCGCAGAAATAGCGCGAGCGTCGGGACGTATGCGCGGGCGGTGTGACGTCACACTACGGGACATGCAATGAGGTGTACATTTGCCACGATTCGGCGTAACCAGATTTAACAGAAATAAAACTATACAAGTCTTAATCATGCGAGTGTCACTGAAGACATGATTTTGATAAAAAAATACTATTTTGTGAAAATTAAAAAAAATCAAGTCGTTGCAAAATATGCCGAGTAGGGTATCATTGAATAGGTATTTGTAAATCAATTTAATTTTGTGCATATTCTGCTTAGTGGGCGTCCATGTTTCAGCACCGTAGATGAGGATCGGTAAGACACACTGGTTAATTAAGGTGACACAAAGAGCAATGGAGCGATCTATGTTGGGCATCTCTCTTGTTGATCACGTACTACCCAACGTCGAGATTCGACAAAAAACAAAAGTTGAAGACAAAAGTGCGGGACACCTGGCTAGACGGATGGCTACCAACAAGTGGGCAATAAATTATTGAGTATTGAGTATTGACGGGATGACGGACGGTGGATCAAAGCAGTCATAGAGTGGTGGCCAATAGGAGCGATAAGGCCAGTGGACAGACCACCGGCCCGATGGTCCGACGACATCAAATTCATAGGCGCAAACTGGATGAGGCTAGCACAGGACCGTGAGGAGTGGCACAGTAGAGAAGAGACCTATACCCTGCAGTGGGTTGATGTTGATGATGAAATCAATTTGAATTTTCATACATCATTTTTCATTTTGAATAATCGTATAAGATCTATAACGATTTAAAATTTTAAAGTTCACTTTTCTATTCTACGCAGTTGGGTTTTTTGTTTTATCGCCAGTGTGAGTAGTAGAGCAAGAGCTGTTGGTCCAGTAGTAGGTACTTTGCTTAACTTAGCGGCTCTTCCAGATGTCATGGGTTCAATTTCCATCTAGGAATTTATTTTCAGATTATCCTCAGCTCAGTTTATTTAGGCCAAGACTTTTTTTCTTGTTTCGGAGGGCACGTTTAACCTCGGTCAGACTGTAGTTATTTATCATACAAACCACGTCATAGGACTATTTTATTACGGCTCGAACATTCTTCGTTTTTTATCGCTCTCAGTCCAGCATGGAGGATTAGGTACATAAAGAATGAGTAACGGTTTTACACCCGGATATGCATTTGCGTGACGTGACATGATGTGACGTGACGTGACGTCGTTTGCATTCATAAAGGGTGTCATATGCTTATGTCATAATTATATGTCATGCATGAAACAAGGCCGATGCGGATTATTAATTCTTCTTCTTCTGTCGTGTGGGATATCGAGTCGATCGACCCGATAAACCCTGGTGTCAGAGTTTTTTAAACCGCCTAAAAGCGCAGCAAATAGCCCTCTGACATGGTTTGTGTAATGAATACTATCAAAAACAGCGACCGGGACCGACGGCTTAACGTACCCTCCGAAACACGGAATCCTTTTTCTTTTCGGACGATAAGGTGATTCAGCCTGCAATGTCCTTACCAAATTGGGGAAAATCTCACAAGGCGATAAATTAACAAATATGAACTTTGTGTTTCCCCCCTGGGAATCGAACCCAGGAACTCCGGATCGAGAGCCCATGGCTCAGACCACTAGACCACGGAGGCAGTTGTAAAGGTTTCTTATTTTTATATTGACCCAGCTGCGGCTGCATTGTCCTATCTAATCAAACTCTACTGGTAGGGCTAGACCGGTTGGGATACTTGGAACAGGGGGGGGGGGGGGAAATGTAAGTAGGTCTAATACCACAGAAGTAGCAACATTTTCACAAAGTGTTCGCTCAGTGTGAATCGAACCTTTGTGCTCAGGATCAAGAGCCCAAGTCTCTGACCACTAGAATGAGATGATAGTTATTTTGCTACTGTGCCATTAGTATCGAACAAATAATTAACTAATTGGAATTAAATTGATTCATTTCGCCAGAAGTTAAACCACAGAAACCTGATTAAAAAGTTCGTTTAAAAGGTAGATTTTGAATTCACATCACAGAAAATGTTATATCTTCTTTCAAAATATACAAGAACATCAACGCCAGGACTTGATCCTGCCACCTTGATGTATCGTTCCATTATCGCTCTACCAGTACCAACCAGTCCTAGTCGACCCGGCGAATTTTTTATCTTCTTATTCCTTAACAACTTCATCAACGTCAGATCAGCAATGGGTTCCCGATTCGTAACCATCCCGACTTAATTAAATCTCAACAAAAATTATTGCCATCCCATTCTGTTCTTTCATGATAGGAAGAGACAGGTATGGACTTATATTAGTTAAGTCGCGTGTTTTGCAACCACGAATTGCTACCAATGTTTACCAACAGAGCTATTCAACCACCGGTTTGGAGAACCAAGGCCTGGTGACGTCATGAGCTTCCGTCTCTTTCCTCCTTGAGTGTTGAGTTGAGTGCTCTTGAGTACCTCGCAGTCGACTTGCCGGACCTGCCTTTCACTTTAGTAGTGAAACTCGTGTATCATTGGTAACTTATGCTCGTGACGATACCACGTGAAGTACCTATAGCAAGATATTTAATTTGTAAAATGAAAACGTAGTGAAAATGTGCCTAGTTAGTCATGTAGTGCCAAAGAGTTGTTTAGTTTATTTAGTTTTGTTGTTGGGTGAGTAAATTTTTTTTTTTTTTTTTAGTAGGGAAATGATGAAAGGTGTGATTTTTATTAGGTACAAATCTTAAACTTTAGTATGTGCTGATGAAAAATTAACTTTCTTTGAGGAATATACCTACTCATAAGTAGCTCTAATTAAGTATGTTTTTTTTATTTATAATTTTTTTTACTCCACTCTTATTTTCGATCAGCTGCAAATAAATGGGATAAGGGCAAGCGAATGATGATGTTTAAATTATTGCTATCGATTCAGTAAGTATACAACTTTTAACTAAAAAAACCGTTTGATACAATGAAAGATGTTAATTTTAGTGAGTTTGTGCGCATCCGAATTGCAACCATTGTCATGTTTCGACAAAAATGATCCTTGTGGAAACCTGTATGAAATAATAATTAATAATTATGAATTAATAATTTATTTATTTCAGACAGTGTCCATAGTATTTATTAGGGAATGAATCATTATCTTATCATTTATCTATTATGTTTATCTATGACCAATCAGCACAACGCAGTGCAGGCGCAGGCATAGACTAATAATAATAATATATATGATGCATGCACATAACAAATTAATAGTTAAATTAAACACAGTGCCGCCGCGAACGCATGGATTTTTTTCTGAAAATCAACAAAATGTTGTTGAAAAGAAACTATATTTACTTGTTGAATTTAATTTTAATCCTAATACTTGTAATATTGTACAAATATAAGTATTTAAATTCTGTGATATTATTAATCTTTAATAACACCTTAATATTTTTGTATGGTGAGAGTGAGAATAGTGAGTATACACAAAATGCTAAATCAAAACTATTTGTCATCAAATAAAATCTACACAACATAAGCTATGAAAAAAACATCCAGAAATATAATCATTCCGCAAATATTTCATGTCCCAGTGCAGTTTGAATTCTCACCAACCAATAAGGAAGTATTGTATCTTTTTTGGACGATGAATTTCGCAGTTATTTGGTATCAGAGTTATAGTTTTTGGCTTTTAATAATAATTATTATCAAAAATTTCCACTCGAACTAAACGTGCTGCAAAAACACCGTGAACGGCAATTTCACGTCACTGCTTCTGTTATTTTCCCAAATTTATGTTAATTTAGTCTAAGGAAGGTAAGTAAGAAAGTAAAAAAATAAGTAATCAATTACTAGAGAGAAATGGTTGCGAATTTCAAGTTTTTTTTGTATTTTTAAAGGTTGAACTTGACGCCAATTCATCTACATATACTTACGGTACTTTTCAGCAGGCTGCCACCAGTCCAGCGCTTTCAGCCTCCGCGCCTACTTCTCCCAACATGGCGTCCACGGAGAGATAGAGTTCTCCCACAAGAACGAGACTCTCATCAGCATCAGGACACGGCTGCAGCCCACGCTGCAGTACCCTGATGGAGTCTTCAAGTGGTCCATCCACGAATTCCCTGTCGACTATAGAGATGTTTCACCTGAAAGATGCTCCGAAGCGAAACTGGGAAGGGAACTCATTGATCTGACGGAAGAACTCGGCTATCTCATCATACCTGGGAAAGATCACGCTGAATTCGAAAGCAGAAACACTCTGACAGGCAACGCTGGCCTCTGGGGCAAAAGCATCGTTCTGGAGACAGCTGAAAGAGATAGGGTGATATGCGCGTCGATACATTCTATAGAGAAGCAGTACGAGAAATACGCAGTCGCAAAGTTTACTGCTCCAGTCGCTGGGACCCTACATTTTCGATGGATTTTCGCTCAAGAGGTCGACGAAGCTGATTCTTACATAATAGCAGATTTGTACCACACAAAAGCTGTCACTGAAAAGGTTGAATACACTGAACACAAATGGAAGATGTTCGTAACAGATATCTTCGATTCAGACAGAGGTAACCACGAAGATAACTGCAATGTCCTCCAACTAGTCTTTGACCCTGAAAATGCTGGGGACGGAATGAGCGTTGGTGACTTAGACAGTCGCCTGGGGCTGGTCAAAGTAGCCACTGATGCCGACAAAAAGAAAATGAGAACGTTGTACAAAGATGAGGTGATCAATATGTTGCGCAGTGACATGGAGGTGACCAAGAGGAATCTCTACGTGGTGATCTACGATAACAGGCATTCGGATAGTTTCCTGGCTTGTGCCAAACTGAGATTAATGGCGCCGAAAAGTGCTAGGTACGTATGTGCTTATGATCTAGCTAGGGGCATGCCATTCTTGATTTCAATGATTTTAATTAATTCTTTAAGAATGTCAGATACTTTTTGATGCTCTTCATAGAAAATTACGGCGCAATGTCCTCTCCTATTTGACGACTCGTGATTGCGGTGAAGTTGGCAGTGTATTTTTGCAAATGGTTTCGGGATACATTTCTAGCCACCGTGTTAATATTATAAAGACAAAATTCAATATTAATTCTTTACTCTGCATATCCAGGATGCCGACTAATCTTCATTCGAAAGAAAAAGAGCAGTGAACTTAATAATAATTACTACTTCTACAGAGCCCTGATAAACATGGACGGAGTCCGAGGCTCAGTAGAGTTCAGCCAACGCTCGCCCTTCGACCCAACCTGGACCAACTTCCAGCTAGCTGCCGCTGATGGCGACTATGAATCCAATCTTCGCTTCGTAGGCTCCATGCTGCAGTATAACGTCATGGAACTGCCTCCAAGATTGACTGATCCTAAAGACTACCTCAGTATGTGTGCGTCTACTGGAGAGATGTACAATCCTAATGGAGTGGATTTATCCAGCTTGCCGCCTCCAGGTATGATATTTATCAATTTGCAGTACATGCTACATAATGATTTATTTTTTAAGCGGAACTGGCTGAAACCGCCACAGAAGAGTAAATGGAGCTAGCGCTCCGACTTTCTCTAATCAGTGGAAACCGCTATTTAGGCATCAAGCCAAAATATTCGTTCATTACATCTGGCATTATTCTGGGTTTGAAAGCGACAAAAAGTCAGTCAGTCCATCCATACAGATTATTTATTATGAAGAACGCCATCTATTTAATGGCAAACTAGTAGATTAGATAGCACGAGCATGAGTTAGTAACATTTTGTTTAGTATAGATGGCGCTTTACGATCTAACCAATCGATTCGAAACATTATGTTTTGGAAAAAGTATAGTTATCTTGGAAAAGAAAGTTTTTATGATGGGAAAAGTTATAGATAGTTTTAAGGGCAAAATGCACCATTATTTTGCACTGAATCGAAAATTACAAATATATTTTTTTTCTAATTTGATCGATCAGGTATGGGTACCCAAGACCAGTACGCGATTGGCGACTTGTTTGGCAAGCATAAAGACCGCACTGAGTACTTGACACATCGCTACCTGCTGCCTGGACTTGCCAATGAGCTGACGGGAGCTTACTGGGATCTGTTCCTGCCTTTATCTGGTCCTCACAGTGTGTTGCATCGATCTTTGGTGCTGCAGAGGTAAGAGATTTTTTATTGAACGAGTTTATTGGTTTTATTGCTTTTTCTTCTGCCTAGTCGATGAATGATCCGATGAATCCTGGTTTTGCAGATCTTCTCGTCGTGTGGGTTTTTCTGGTGTCAGAGTTTTTAAATCGTCTAATAGCATTAAATAATAGGCCTCTGACATGGTTTGAATGACGAACATCAAATACAGCGACCGGGACCGATGGCATATCGTGCCTTCCGAAGCACGGAATCTTTTTTTACTTCCAGACAATCGGGTGATTTAGCATGCATTGTCATAACCAAACTGGAGAAAATATCATCAGTGACAAACCGGCAAATATCAACTTTGTCCCCCCCCCTGGGAATCGAACCCAGGATCTCCGGATCGGGAGCCCATGTCAGACCACTAGAACACAGACGTAGTTTTTTAGATTCCTTATGCAAGCACTGTCAAATATAGCGTGGCGGAAGTCTTCGTGTGCCCTCCGAAGCACGAAATCGTTTTTTATTGACCAACCTGATGGTGGTTTAGTCTGCCTTGTCCGAACCAAACAAAAATATCCCTTGGCGACTTGGCGACCTCTGGACAATTAAATTCTTCAAAATTGCCCATAATAATAACTTTATCTCTACAGGAGGCCACCACGTCGCGAGCTGTGCGGCCCCATCCTCTCATACGAGTCGGAAACCGATCACCAGACTGTGATGGCACTAGCCCAGGTCACCTTCCGGTATCCCATCGTCGGCAGAGTTGTTTTAATGCAGCCAGCGGAGCGACCGTGGGATGATACCACTGTTATTATTGAAGCTATGGTAGGTTTCCGAGAGCTCCACACTTCATCATCATTGTCCCCGATTCGGTGGAAACACGATCGGGTAATATAAGGCCATATCTGTCATTTTTGTCATGGGAGAACAGAACAGGACGGCACTAATAGACGAACTAATTTGCATCACGCACATTGTGGTGCAACGATTGTCTTTCGGTTTAAAGAATGTTTTCGAACTATTCCAGATCCACGCAGACGGAGCAAATGTGAACAACACTCGGGAACATCGTTGGGCGATCCACGAAAACCCCCCAGGGAAGGACTACTACAACTGGACGGCTCGCTGCGTGTCTGCCGGGGGAGTCTTGGAGCCTCACGGGCTGGATGTGGACACTCGGCATCCTGAACAGTATTGTCGAGCTGGATTGGAGGGGCTGTGTCGGCTTGGAGACCTCACTACCAGGTACTATATCGGTTGCAATGAACAGTATACTGACAGCTGGACATAGGTGATGTTTTATAATATAGGCACCAAACAATGAATTTATATAAAAACGACTAGTCTAAAGGCAGCTAGACGAAGGAATCTCTTGTGTGAAATCTTGAATCTAAACCCTAGAATTTATTAAGCAATAAACTTAAAAAAAATACTTGTCACATACAAAAATATGTGCAAGAGGCAATCAATGACTTTGAATTATCATACAGTTTACATAATTCTGATGCATGAACATTTCCAGACACGGTATGCTGAACATAGCCGGCAAGAAGAGGGACAGTGATAAACTAACGAGAAGACTGTTCACGGACCCGGTGATAGCCCTGGCCGGGAAGAACTCCATCATGAGGAGGTCGCTGGTCATCTACGACGACCACGGCCCTGTCGCCAGGGGAGAGAGGATGGCTTGTTCTATGTAAGTTATGTGACGATCATGGCATCTATTCATGACATGCTTTGTGTAGAGACGAGTACCAGAGCATCAAGATCAAGACCGACGGCTCAACGTGCCTTCCGAAGAGCAGAATCATCTTTCAGGTCTAGCCAAACTGTAGAAAATCTCAAAAAGCGATAAAATTAAGTTTGGTTTTTCGTAAGAATCAAACCCGTGATTTTCGGACTGTGAGCCCAAGGCACAAAGAAAGTTCAATTCGACCTAGTTGCGTTTATCGAGTATCCAAGATATTTTCTTGCAGCGTAACTGGCCTTCACCGGCGCAAGGGCGTGGTGCGTGACTGGTTCGGAAACGGCAGCCCGGTGCAGATCATGGGAAGGATCGAGATGACGCAGCAGTCGGAGTACCACCCAGTTAACGTCCAAGTCACCCTGGACGGCCTTGAGGACGTTAACAACTACAAGATTCATCAGGTAAAATTGTCCTAAGAAGTGAAACTATAGAATCGGATTAGCATAATCTCTAGTGTTAAAGGCACTTTGGCCTCTGTGATGACAGTAAGAGAAAACGAAACGCATCGGTTCGTCGTCTGTTGACCACTGTTTCGTCCTCTATTAGACTCATCAGATACGGAAGCGTCCGTATGACAGTTGGTTTGCAAGTGCTTCGCTCTTGCGAACCAAGAGCTAGGACCACTCTGCGGAGATTGTGCCTAACCGGCTTCTCTTAAAGAGTTGGATTCCGTTCCGATCCAAACAAGCTAAGCTCACAAGAGCGAAGCACTTGCAAAACATAATCTCTGTTCATTAGTTACGGACATTGTCGATATTGACCGGGCTAATAGACAGATCTTACGGTTTGTGAGTTAACATTGTGGTGCAAAGTTAGAAAAGCATCACCACTATTCCAGGTGTCGTAAAAGGCGTCTAAAAAGAAAAACCTGAGATTGGGTACAGCAGTGTTCTCTATAAATAAAAGAAAAGCTTCTACTGCGTTTGTCAATCCGCATGCTTAGTGGTGATATGACAGAAAATAGCATAATTTATGGCCTTCTCCAATTTCACCTAGGCTCATTTCAAACGGTCGACTGTTTCGTTTGATGGTAATGATGAAACGTGAATGTGACAGATTTTTCGAAATCTCAACATTCCTAAAGAAAGACAGCGAAAGTACATGTTTGTTGTTATTTCAGTGTCCGGTGGAGAAAGAACTGGAGTTTCCTTGTGAGAAGCAGACGCTGTACGATACCTATAATCCGTTCCATGTGGACAGTCGGAAAAGTCCACCGCCAAGTAAAGGTGAGCTTGCAAGTCTTTTTTAACACAAGATCCAATTCTTCTTCTGTCGTGTGGCTTTCGAGTCGATCGACCCGATAAACCCTGGTGTCAGTGTTTTTAAACACACACAGCTAACATGACATGGTTTCTGTAACGACCACTATCGAAGACAGCGACCGGGATCGACGACTTAACGTGCTATCCAAAGCACGAAATCTGTTATTCTATCGAATCTTTCTTTTTCTTTTTATCAAGTGGATTTTCCAGTGAAAAATGAACCCTGGCCTGGTGTCAGAGATTTTCAACTACCTAATATCCCCCACCAGTTCATGGGCCTCTGACATGGTTTGTGAACTAATTATAATGATATTACAGGCACAGCGGACCAGTACGAGGTAGGCGACCTGGGCTCGAAGTACGGTCTACTGGCAGGTCAGCGCTCGGTTACCACTTACTTTAACGAAACGCAGCTGACGCTCTTCGGCCCTCTCAGCATCCTTGGCCGCTCAGTAGTGCTGCATAAGAAGGTTGGAATCCATCTATCTAAACCCTTTTTAACCTCCTCATAAACCACGTTACTAGCTGATACTGATCATGCATGCACTTTATTTGCTACAGCCTGAAATGAAACATTCCTGTAGTGCAAAGACGCCTTTCTCTTTTAACTGTTCACAAAATTGTGGCTTAGATTTGAGCCATAATTTCTCAAATCTATTTAAGAGCGTCGAGTTAATCGCTCCATTGTTTCACCAGTCTTTATCTGGCTATATTTAATTGTAAAGACCTATTAGAGTATACCCTATAATTTTTTTTTTATCCAGGCGCGTGACCGCCGCTGGGCCTGCTCCTCCATCGAGCGAGGGTACAGCCCGTCGGAGGCCCGTGAGATCCGCGCCATTGCCTCCTTCCACCACCCTGGAGGCTTTGCAAGGGGCTACGTGCGCATGACGCAGCTGATACACAATGACGGGAGCGCCAGTGATACTGTCATCGAGGTCAAGCTAAAGCACCCTGGAGTCAGGGATACCAACTTGGTAAGATTATGGAGATCATCAATCCAGGGTAAAAAAGGTCCTTCCACTTCCCAAGCGGCTTCAAACGCCATGATGGAAGCGACAGTGACAATGCCATACAGTCAAACTGAAGCATCTTATCCTGAAGTCCGGGGTAAATAAGAAATGCGATTCCTGATTGAGGGCTTTAGAAGTGAAATCCATTGGTTGGGTGTTGGGTATGACGAGGGGACCAACCAAGGTTCAACCATTGGAACTTGTCAATATAATTTTGCTACATTACGCCATCTATTGGTTAGGTTACAACAAGAAAGTAATGATTCTGACACTATCTTCTTTTCACAAGAAGAAACGAACTGTTATCAGGATTTGTATGCTCTTGTGTTGCATAGATGGCGCTTTTCAACATCTACATTTTCAATTAGTAACTGGCTTTCTGTCTTGTATTATAGCTGTTGTTTTCCTTGAAATACAAAATAAATAAATAAAAAAATTGTCAGACTCACCACCACAACTGGGCAGTGTTCGTGAACCCAGTAGGAGTAGACGCGGCTGTGAAGGTGACCAACACTCGGTGCGTGGCCGGCGGGTATCGGTGGAACCCCTACTTCACGCAGCTCGCTGATCCACTCAATGTAAGTTTCTTCTTTATTCTTCTTCATCAACACTGGAAAAAGGTCCTGAATTAGTTTCCTTCATTACCCTCTATTTGTCTTTGCGTCCTCCTACTTTCAGATCTGCTAGGTTTTCTTTTGGCCCCTTTTTAATTGAGACAATTTTACTCTTGATTTTGGTCCAGGTCAGAGGTAACCGAGACAGGTTCTATGATGAAACGAGATGGAGAAAATCGAGAATGGAACACCTTGGGGCCTTTAGCGTCTTCAAGGACCCTAAGGTATACCATTCTCTTTTCTTTCCCAGATTTTCTCAAGGTCTTATCCTAATCATGTTTTCTTAATTTCCAGCATGATCTCTATAATCAAGAATGTGGTCCGGACAATCCTCTTCGGTGTGATGTCGGTGACTTGACGGCTCGGCTTGGAACGATAAGTATGTTAATTTTTTTAACGCAGGCATTATTTGCCAGTTTTCGTAAAGTGTATTAGGGTAAAACTAAGTAATAAGCAGAAGCATTTCCTGCGAATAAAAAATCTGCGTATCTGTTACTGACAAACGTGACGAGTAATGCCTTCATACATTTGAGGATTCCTATTCTCTGGCTTATGATAATACTATTTATATCATCAGGTGTGGGTGGTGAGCGACAGATGTACGTAGATAGCAACCTGCCTCTAGAGGGCGCTGTGTCCGCGGTCGGGCGCTCGCTGGTGATCTTCGGGCCGGGGCGGAGCCCTGAGCGTATGGCCTGTGCCAACATTGTACCAGATAAAGACATCATTAAATATGTCAACATTATGAAACCGCCGCATTTTGTACTGTGAGTTTCATTCTATTGAATGGCTTGTGCAGTTTATGAACAACCCAATGACGATGAACCCTAGTGTCATATAAAGTTATTTTACTTTCTTATAGGCCAATGATTTGATTTGTGGTTTTTCTGTAACAAATACAATCAGAGAGTGCCATCGGGGTAAAGCACAGCTTAACGTGTCCTCCTAAGCACGGAATCAACTATCTGAAGAGCCAATCAGGTGGTTTAGTCTGCATGTCCTAATCAAACTGCCGAAATCTCGCAAACCCACAACCTCCATAATAAACAAACAAACAGCTAGAAGCAGTAGTTCTATGGAAGCAGTATAATTAATCATCTTTTCTCAGGGTGAAGTTCCTAGAAGACGTACGCGCGGTGATGGGTGTGCCTGAGTGGATGGTGGGCGTGGACTCGAGGAAGACCAGGATCCTACACTCAGGATCTTGCATCCAGGTGCTACTGCACTTCACCGGCCCGGACGCCAACAAACTGGAACTCGATTTTGCTAGGTAACCGTCATTTGCCATATGTATATCGGGAAGAAACTAACAATTTTGTAGCGACATCTATCGGTCACAAGAAGAAACTTACGGTACTGACGCCATCTATTAATAATAATAATAATAATAATCATTTTATTTCAGGCAATATTTACATTAGTAGATGTTAAATAATGTAAACAGAGGCCCATAGATACATACCTTACAGACTAACATACATATTATAAAGACTTAACTAACTTATACTATTTCGACGTATCGACGACGGCAGGGGGTCTATAGCGTCGAAATACGACCCCCATCGGCCAGAATGCAGGGTTCAGGAGCACGTTCTCTTGGAACTTGGAGACGCGGATCACGAACGACCGGAACGTTGTCGGCCGCTTCGGCTCCAGCTGTCTCACAAGCACTCGGTCGATTGGCTCCTGGCTGTAGACTGGCCACGATTTCCGCACATACTCCTCGATGTCCTTCGACGTAGTAGTAACGTCTAGCCGGGACACGTAGAGCTGCGCGGACGGTAGCGACACCTTCAGCGATGTAGGGGCGTCGGTGGCGGTGCCGCGGCGGTTCTGGTTGCGACACTGACGGCTTTTCCGGTTTTGCACTAGTGTAAAACCGTCTTTGTCGACAACCGTCTTCGGCACAGCAGGAACAGTAGCCGCTTGCGAGGCCTCGTTCTCCACGGTGGTAGGGGCGGGCTTCGACTTTCGGCGAGGTCGGCGGCGAGGCTTCCGCGCAGTGACGTCCTTCTGTGTCCGGGGAGCAGCAGGGGGAAGGCGCGGCGCGGAGGATTCGGTGCGGGGAAGCTTCGCTGGAGGCGACTTGATGACGCTCGCCCAGCTGGCAGCGGGGTCGTCAACCCGCGTCCCATCGGTGTCAGTTGCAGTCGGTGCAGTTTCGTGTTGCACGTCATCGTCGCGTCGCATGTTTGCACACGCGGCCGGCGGAGAAGCTGACGCGGCGTTTTGCTCACGTAGTGAGGTCAACTCGCATTGCAACTCGTCACTGCGTCGCTCGGAGGCTTCTAATTTGGCATTTATGCTCCTAATTTCAGCCTTCAGCAGCACGATATCCTTCAGAAGCGTGGTGACGTCGACGTGGTCAAACGTCACGGGCGGTAGCTTGTTCAGGTCACGTGCTACGTACGTCGGGACATCGTCAGGATCCTCGCATTGAAAGACGCGGAAGATGTCTGACAGGCTCTTCTTGGCACCTCCCTCGCGGCGCGTCATCAGCTTGACATGACGGGGGTTGGCGGTGTCGTGAAGATACTGCTTGGCCTTGTTGATGTCGGCCTCCGTGTAGCTGGTCGCGCAGATCTGCCCCAGACTCTCCACGTCCATCACGTCCAGCTTATTCTGCACGAAGGCCAACAGCTCGTTGACCAGGATCGTTTCACAGCGCTTAGGTTGCGCCATGATTGCAAAAGTGCACTAGTGCACTATTTTCCGGCGACAGCGCAGACGTCACGTTTTTGGCGCGTCCGATCGCATCGGCTGTTCGATTGCAACTCTATTGGTAACACGAAGAAACTAACAGTTCTGACGCCATGTATTGTTCTCAAGAAAAAACCATAAGAAACTAACGGCGTTTTTGCACTGGTCCAAATCCGAATATTTCACACTCATCCTCATCCGTATCCGTCTTAAGGCTTCTACACACTGTGCCGCCGGCCATGCCTCTCTCGCGGCACGTCGGCTTCATTTAAAATTATATCATATCTTATATCTTAAAGTACCTACATTTTTTTTCCTCAATTGTTTATCCTCAAGGTGGAATTTTAACTTAATTTTTACCAAAATATTTCAGATTGCTGGCATCAGGTCGGCTGGACTCCCCCAGCATCTACATCCCGGGTTACGTGGACCAGAAACGAAAGACAACCCTCTCTTACAGGCAGTGTGGGGTCACCGACCCTAATGAAAAAAGCAGTAAGTAGTGCAAACAATCACACTTAACTTGTAAATAAAACCATATCTGTCATTGCCAACGATTCGTGGAGAACATGACTTAACATCTTAACCAAAATTGTTGCTCTTTCTGTTCTTTCAGAATAGACAATGACAGGTGACCATTTTAATCAAGATTTCGTCAGTATAGAGGGGTTGCTCAGTCAACGAACAACACAAGTGAAAGTTGAAAGTTATTCGGTTTCATTGACTGAGCAACCTTATTACATCTGGTATTTTAATGTTCCTTACACCTTGTATTTTAATGAATTCAGCAATGAGGATAAAAACGCAAAGCTAATTGCAGATGGCGCCACCAGCGAGTGTTCCAAAAGAGACCAATGAGAAGACGCAAAACTGATATTGACAGATTACTGACCAATCACAGGAAAAAGGAACACTCGCTGGTGGCGCCATTTAGTTCCCAGTTTTTATCCCCATTAGCCGTTTGGTGTTTGCCAATCCGCGAAAAGTCCCTTTTTTCCGGCCAATGTGATTGTGCGTAACACTTTGCCTCCGTGGCCTAGTGGTTTGAGCCATGGACTCTCGATACGGAGGCCCCAGGTTCGATTCCCGGGTATCGAACTCAATGTTGATATTTGTTAATTTACCAGTTTGTGAGATTTTCCCCAGTTTGGTTAGCACATTGCGGGCTGTATCGCCTGATTGTCCGAAAAGAAAAAGGATTTTGTGTTTCGGAAGGCAAGTTATGCCGTCCGTCCCTGTCGCTGTCTTTGATAGTGGTCGTTATAGCCCGTGCACGTGAAACGATCTATAAATGGCCGACGCTCTACCTAATAGAGAGTGAGCGAGAACGCATGCGAGGCGGACCAATCACGAAGCGAGCCGACGCCATTTTCAAATCGTTTCTTTAAACGCACGGCTTATACACAAAACTATGTCAGAGGCCTATTTAGCTGTGCTATAATGCAGTTTAAACACTCTGACATCAGGGTTCATCGGGTCGAGCGACTCGAAACCCACACGACAGAAGATGAACTTATTTCGTGGTTTTTGTTTCAGAGAGCTCATATTTCTTCACGGCCACCCCGAGCTCGGCGCATCATCCGGTCAAACTACCTTCTCTCTATTTGCTCACAATCACATTCCTGCACCTCACTAGATATTAAGTATTGTAAATTACTAGAATTAAGCTTTATTTATAGTTTTCCTACATAAATTATTGATTGTTACTATACAAGTATATTATTTAACAAAAAAAAAAGTAGGATACTTCCATGCTAAACTGTGTGAGATTAAAAGTTTAGAATGCTTTTATTATCGGGCATCAAATAAACGTATATCTACACATCTTCGCCGAGGAGGTGGCGTTAATGATTTTTAGTATGTCGTTTAAACGCTATGCTCTGCCTAACCCGTATGGGATACAGACGTGATACAAATCTACCGAACCCATACTTGTTATTCGGTAACAGTTTTTAAAATCACAACCAACATACCATCCAAACTACACATCCAAATACAAAAGTTCGGCGCATGCGCGATAGAGTCAAATCAATAACCAAAACAGAGGGCTGAGGGCTCATAGAGGTGAGAGGGTCCATACTGATCACGATGGGCTCCAAAATGTTGCTCCAAATAAACATTCTAATACTATTCACCATCACGTTAACCCACGCAAACCTTGAAGGCCCGTTTCTTTTCTTCGGACCTAAAAGCCTTGAGAAATACCGACGGCCAGCTCTGAAGTATTTAGAACAGGACGACTTAATGAAGATCTACGGGGAACAGGCTGCGATCGTGGTCTTCAATAACCAGGATAGTGTGCCCCTGTCCAGTGGATATTTCCCAAGGTTGAGGAAGATGTTGGAAGGCCAGAGTATACTGGTTCTCCCGCAGGATTTCTTGGACGTGCACCCTGATTATATTAGCAATGAGACGCAGGTTCGTAATTGTCTAACTATACTATACTATACGGGGTGTAAGGGACAGCTTCCCGAAAACTGATAGGGGTTGCGCGGTTAACGAAACTGAACAACTTACGCCAGGATTTTTGTTCAGATTTTTTTTTTTCTCATACAAAGTGACCACCTCGATCAAACAATTTGTATGGAAAAGCCAAATTTATTCTACATTTTCTGAAAGAATTTCCTGGTGAAAGCTGTTCCGTTTCATTGACTGAGCAACCTCTATCAGTGTGCGGGAAGCTGTCTGACCCTAGATGAAAACTTTGTACGTTTCTCTGTAACTGATTAAATCAAATCAATTATCATTATACCGGGTGTAAGGGACAGCGTCCCGCAAACTGATAGGGGTTGCTCAGTCAACGATACTGAACACATATCACGTTTTTTTTTTTTCAGGAAATGAAAAAAAAAATTTGCTTTACCATACAAATTGTCTGATCGATGTGGTCATTTTGTATGAAAAAGCATTTTTTTTTTTCATTTCCTGAAAAAATACCCTTATGGTAGTCGTTCAGTTTCGTTGACTGATTAGCCCCTATAAGTTTGCGGGACGCTGTCCCTTACACCCCGTATAAATGGAGTATTATTTCTTTTTTATTACGGGAAAGTTTCTTAAATATTCCCAAGGTCGCTCAAAAAACCAAGGGCAAAGATATTTAGGCTACGAGCTCCGAACGGAATGTCTACTACTACTTATTACCGCAATTAAATATTTCTTGCAATTTAGGCGATGGGCTGACAACCTGTCACTATAGCAATACACATGACCATCTGAAATAACCCTCAAAACTTGTCAGACGTGGCGGAACGACCTTGCGGTCGTTTTCGCTCTGCCTACCCCATTAGGGATAAAGGCGTGATTTATGTATGTATGTAAATATTTCTTGTTTACAAACAATGCAGCTACAAACAATAAGTTTTTGAATCTATACCTTTCATGATGTTATTATCCTAGATGCTGACGCTGCAAGGCCCCTGGTCTGAACGGGATGCACAGATGACGGAGACCTTCGCTCGCCTGCAAGATATCTACGGCAACGGACGAGTGCTCGGCATCCTGGGTGAGGCTGTCCACCTCCTTGTCTGTCCACTATGGGCCAATGTCGACACCCTCCGTGGTCTAGTGGTCTGAGCCATGGGCTCTTGATCCAGAGGTTCTGGGTTCGAATCTCAGGGGGGACGGAAAATTGATATTTGTTAATTTATCATTTTGTGAGATTTTCCTCAGTTTGGTTAGGACGATGCAGGCTGAATCCACCTGATCGTCTGTAAAATAAACGGATTCCGTGCTTCGGAGGGCACGTTAAGCGGTCCGTCCCGGTCACTGTCTTTTGATAGAGGTCGTTACAGAAACCACGTCTGAGGCCTATAGCTGTGCTGTTAGGCGGTTTAATAACTCTGACACCAAGGTTTATCAGGTCGATCGACTCGAAGCCCATACGACAGAAGAAGAAGAAAGAGTAGCAGTTACCTAGTAGGTGGTACATTCTTTGTATTTATATATTGCTCCCAGAGAACTTGTCAGCTAGCGTGGAAAAGTCGGCGCATCTAAAACATTTGCTCTTACATTTATTCCAGGCAACTCAGCGTTCCAAGTCACAGAGTACGCAGACACCGAGTGGAACAGAGTGAGACGTCAGGCAGAGGAGACAGAGACGGTAGTCCCTGTAGACGACAGGGTGTCCAAGAACCTGCCCAAATATGCCCTGTATAATGCTACTGGTATGTGCATTCCTAAGTTTAAAAAAAATTATTAATGGGTTTGCTCTTGACTACAGTCGACGATGGAGCAAGCTCTCCCAGAAGATGCCTGTTCACTCTGACTTTGAAGTGTTGGGGGTTGTATTGTATGCATTCGGAAACACAGATGCAGGTAGAGAGGTCCACTCTTTTGCCTTGCGAATTATGAAAGAGTTTTGGAAGCGCTTAGTCCTAGTAAACTAAGATTTTTATAAAAACAACGGCGATCACCGAAAATTAGAAAGAATAATTTTTAAATCAACTATTTTACCTTTTCATTGCAGGGCCACCCGGCAAAGGCGCTCTCTTGTACTCATCCGGCTGGCCAGAACTCCAGCTCGCTGATGGCACCACTATTGTCCTGGACACTCCTGTGGGAGAACCCACTGTCAAACCCACAAGGCTATATACCATCCTCGTCGTCAGATTCGCAGATGGGAACAGCACTAACAAGGTAAACGAGTAAACAATTTTATATAATTTGAAGAGCACATCATGTATTGGATTAATGGTCTTTCGTCTTGCGTTCTTTTACCTGGTCAATGTAACTTATTCTACACGTACAGTCACGCCTTTGCTCCTAACAGGACAGACGAAAGGGCCGTATCACAACTATCAACACTCTCTCAAATATATGTTTCTCTTAATAGATTACCCTGGAATTCAGCTTCAAGCAGAGTGCCGGCTGGTGGCAAGCGGTAGGCGTGGAAGTGCGTCGAGGTTTGGAGAATATGGGCATCAACCTGCAGGCCCCGGCGCCGCCTGAAGCGCCAGCTGCGGTCCTGGGCAGATCCTTCCACTGCTCACTGCCACTGGTCTACTCATCGGCTGAAGGGACGTTGACCTTAAAGGATGTGAGGGTAAGAATCTAAAATCCACATCCTAGATAAATTGTCTGATGTCCTATTCTATCCATTGGTGATCATTGGTGACTAGCAGAAGACTGAACTCAATGGTGCGTCGTTTGAGAGGCCTATTTCAAGTAATAATTAATAATAGAGCGGGTTTGCGAGTCAGCGAATGATACGAATGATAACCCTGGTATCAGAGTCTTTAAACCGCCTATTAGCCAAACCAGTGGTGGCAAGCAGTAGATGTGGAAATGCGTCGAGGACTGGAGAAAAAAAAACACAACAAAGTTCAGGCTACTAGGTTTTTTTAAAATCCTCTTCCCATTTTTTTTACCACCACTCTCATGACTGATGGAAATGGCTGACCTCCATTTGGCGACTGGCTGGAACTGGATGCGATTACCGAAGGGCTTAGAGCAGCAACACACCTGCGTAACTTTCGGTGGCGGAACCTTCGGCGGTCGAACCTTCGGTCGTATACGACAAACCAACCCGCCGACCGAACAGTAGTTCTTACGCGGATTCTTGGTAATGTGTACTCGACCGAAGGTTCGGGTCGACCGAACCTTCCGCAGGTGTGTTCTAGGCAATGCAAAACGCATTGTAAGGGGGGGGTTGGACGGAACCTTCGGTGCCGAACGTTACGCAGGTGTGTTGCTGCCCTTAGTTCTGATGATGATGATAGATTCTTATGACTTTTAAGACACAACCTCCCTTATTTCTATCGCTAAGTCACGCCAAGTGGAAGTGTATTCACATCTTCTTGTAACATGTTTCAGATGCAAGTGTTCATGGACAGCACAGAGAAGTTCGCTGATTCCTTTGACTGCATTGGTTTTATGACCGTTCCTATTTGGTAAGAACGTTTATTTTGTATTCTTGTTATTTTAAAATGCTATACTTACTGATGACAGAAAGTATTTGACTCAAACTCGAATCTGATACACGGTCACACTCATAGCCCCCACTAAGATTACCTTTTTCGGGGTGCCATGGACATATACAGAAACAACCACAAAGAACACACAGACATTTGGATTCATCATTCGAATATCTGCCCCGACCGAGAATTGAACCCGGGACCCTCTGCGTAGCAGGCAGATACATTGACAACTAGACTATGCGGGTCGACATATGATTCTCACGCAGAATACCTTCTTCTTCTTCTTCTGCCTAGCGTTTTCCCGGCCTGATGCTGGAGTCCGCTTTCCGGCTTCTTCTACTCTACTTTGCCCAGTCTTCGGCATCCGCTGGTGTGAGATCGTTCTCTTCCATATCCGCTTTTACGACGTCTAGCCAGTACCTGCCAATACCATTTTTTTTAAATGTTTTTCAGGTCCGGTCTTCTAGTGTCAGCGATCATGCTGGGTGCGCTGGCCATCTCGGTGATCATGATCCTGGACATCAGAACGATGGACCGGTTTGAGAACAGCCGCAGCAAACAGCTCACCATCACTGTCAACGAGTAGATGAGCAGCTCATTATCATCCATCATGTTCAGCCCACATCCACCCACTGCAGGGTATAAGCCTCTTCTTAACACACTCCTCAAGATGAATAAAAGTAGTTACTCTCAGTTATTTATTGAGTGACTACCCAGTTGTTAGTTACAGTATGTGGTGATAAATATTTCTCATCGACTCTTGGACCCCAGCAGCAGCACTAGGCCAGGAAAACACTTCTCTATTCGGCTAAACCGCTGAAACCGAGATATTGTGGAATATTTATAGTCATGCTGTACTGGCCATAGATTCCTTGTCCAATAACAGGGGAAATCGTTATATCTGCCACCAAAACATACAATAGACTTGTGCTTTTTGTATAGAGTTACAGTTTGCGAGGTTCGAGTAGTTAAATACATTTAACTTAAAATATTTTTGTTGATGTTTAATAAATATAGTGCATATCAATTGAAAGTTGAATAAATATCATTAGAATATTTAGGTTTCGTGTTTTATTTTTCATATCATCTGATCATAATTAATAACGAAATACTACTCCCTACCCTACTGAACTAAGCACTACAAATCTTGAGATCTACCACCTGGACATGAACTACCCTGGCTGACCTGGAATTCTTTGAATAGACTTCGGACTCAGGTTGGCGGAAGCAAAGAGAACATGGTCAGGGTGGGATTCTCGAAGAACCCCGATGTGTGAACTGTGTTTGCAGTTCACTTCAAATAATAGCACATTTAAAATCGTGCCACGCGTGCCCTAGTACCTGCACGCAAGCGGATCTAATGATTGCCAATCGATCCGAAATACAAGTGGCAATGTTCTGGGCCACCATATTGTAAGATTTCTTTCCTGTGTTCCATCGACACGATAAGAAGAAGATGCCTAGACTAAAGATCTATATCTCACTAGCCACTGGATCTCAAATACCAACCAATCACAAACCAAAAGAAGCTTTGATCTTGACCTGTACATGGACAACGTTTATTACACGAAGAATACAATTTTCTGATATGTATTACATAAAAATCTATACCTTGGCTATATAATTTACACTTAATAGATTATTATGTTTTTAACTACGTTTTTAAGGTTTCCTTAAACAAATACAAAATATTCATAAAGGTCTAGATTATAAGAATCATACAAATAGTGATTTCTAGATTACTCAATAATAAATGTTTAACTTATAGTAGTACAAAAAGTAAAATATAATTATAATAAAAATAAATATAATCACCACCAGAGAATAAAACTGTAAAATCATAATTTTATCACGGTCCACTCAATAAAGTAATTCATGCTAAATCATTCATACGTTCTTTAACTAATTTAGATAATATCTACAATTACATTTATTTTCTAGGCTGTGAATCGTTCTTGTTCATATTCTGCATGCCACGTATTTTGTTTTGTAGATGTAGTCAAAAAAACTGTACAAAAAATCCTTTGAGGCATGTACATTTCGAATACGAACTGATAGAATGCTCTTCGGTCTAGCAAATGCTCCAGCAGTCTTTCGTAACATGGTCATCGAGATTTGTGTTTTCATAGACAATAGACATAGTGGAGACGTCTTGTAAGATAGTTTTTGGAAGAAACTTTAAAGCTAGTTACCTATTTACTATCTTAAAATATATACAGTTGCTAACATTTTCTAGTGTGCCAAAGCACGATCTTCATGTTTTCTATTACATTTACCGTTCATTTTACTGTCGATATTACTGTCATTGGTGATTACCTTAAGAATGCTGTTTGTCAATTCTGTTAAAATTAGAATGTTTGTAATTGGTTCAGTGTCGTGTGATCTTAAAATATTTACCTACAGTTGCTAACATTTTCTAGTGATCTCCATTTTGTCCATTATATTTATCGTTACTACTACCATTTATGTTGTTGTCACCATTGGAAATTCCATTCTTTTCATTAGAATGTTCTTCGTCAATTCCGTTTCCGTTGGAATGGGAGTCATCAATTCCGTTGCCGTTAGAATGTTGTTCGTTGGGGCGGTAGGTGTAGAAGACGTTGCAATATTCGGCGTCATTGCGTGGAAGGTTGTAGCCGACCATCTTAGCCGCTAGCCCGGCTGCCCCGAGCGCGCTGGACACTCTTAGTCGGACCAATTCCAGCTCCAAATTCACCTGAAATATTATACAACGTAAATGTTACGACATACAGAAAATAGGAACAGTCATATTCATACAAAATTAAACTCCCGTTTGTTCGCAGACACTTTGTTTGAATCTGTGCTGTTACCCCAAATAATGAGACCGTACCAAGAACAGATTCAATGTTTTTTTTTTTGTTATTGGTAATGGGTTTGCTGTTGACTTCCGTTTAGGTCAGGGAGTTCAGAGTCAGAGATAGATTCGACAAGATGTCTGTTCATTCTAACTTTGAAGTCGAGGACTATACATATATCGTCACCTTGGTTCGTTAAAAATACTCAGACTCAAAATATTAAAAGTACTTCTCCTGTTTAGCTCAAATGGGCGTATAACGCTTTTTTTAACGACAACCGGCTTGCGTCTATGCTGTTACCCCAAATAATGAGCTCGTACCGAATATCAGAATAAGTGTCACATTAAATACTTACATTTTCTCATCTCCGGCTCAAATGTGCGTCTCTCTTTAAGTGATAAACGGCTTGCGTCTGTGATGTGACCCCAGATAATGAGCCCGTACCGAATTCCAGATTAAGTGTCACCTAAAGTACTTACATTTCTCCTGCTCAGCTGATCAAGGAACCCAGGCTGCAGCAGTTTCCAGCTGTTCCACACGGAGCCCACACACACGACTCTCATGGGTTTGTCCTTTGGTGCCTCTGCCAGCCGTGACGTCAGAGCTGCCACGTGGTCTGCCAATGCTCGACCAGCTTCCACAAACAGCCAGCGGGCCAGCTTGTCCCCAGATAAGGCTAGGTTCGCTAGTTTTCCGGTGATGGCTGGAAGAATGAACAGTTTGGTGTACCTCAAGGTTACGTTTTAGGACCGCTATTATTCTTAAACTAGATAAACGATTTTTCAAAATGGACTAAATACCTATTTGCTTTATTCCGAAACAACTTTTTGACTGTTATAAGAATGGGAATCTTCATGCAGTCAATCGTGTCAAATTGTATGGGCAACCAATTCATTAAAAATATTTTTCTAAAAAGCAAAAGTAGATCAGTTTCACGTATGAGTTCTTACTTATCAGTACCATACTATCCATGATTACTCTTGATATAGTAATAGTAATTTTGATTTGCTTAGTAAATTTCCCACTTACCAGCAAACTTAGGCTTCTGGAAACTGGCATAAGCATGTTCCAGGAGATCGTTCCTGGTTTCCACGTTGAAGTGTTCCTTGATGAGGTCCCATACTCCGTCTGTAGGATGTGGTGGAATCCGTAGACCGTCCAGGTCATCGAACACCGCCTTTACGGCTTTGTGCGCGATCCAGTATGCTGGAAATTTTTGAAGGAACTTTAGCGAATTTGCATTTGGTGACATTGGCGTTTGGTTTCATGTAGTGTAAGGTAATTAATTTATGAAATGACGGAATGACAGTTTTACTTTTCGCAATATAGGGATCATTTTAATTCGCATGGCAAAGACTACTGTAGATCACAGGTTATTCGAGACAGGTGAGTAGATTTTTTATTCAGGATGTAAATAAGTACTGCGTTCCTTTAAATAAACCAACAACATGTTTTAACAAACAACTTTTGCAAAGCACAATAAGCTCGAGATCATTTTATGTCTTGTCCATACAAATTTGCAGATAAGGAGAGAGAGCATCTTTGTATGGAAAAGCAATTTTTTTATCGAGATAAATTTTTTGTGCTTTGGAAAAGTTGTTTGGTATCATCAGTAGAACATGTGGTTTAAAGGAACGTAGTACTTTTATTTACACCCAGTATTTTTCATATTTCAGAAGCCAGCTAACATTGTTTACCTGCGCCTTCATCTCCCAGTAGATGTCCCCACCCTCCACAACCATATTGCTTTCCATCAGCTGTTCGGAGAAGAGCGTTTGATCCTGTACCTGAAATAATTAAAGTTATTTGCTATTCAGTTATTATCATCAATATTTAACGTACTAGAAGCGCAAAAAAAATAGAATCTAGAATGTACCAGCTGCTTCTCTTCTGTATCATTCTGTATTACCGGGAAAAGAAATAGCTAACTAATAATTATTTATCACGAGTGGAAGTAGCCAGACCGATATTATCTGTATTATGTTTCATTATTATTGACCTTTTCTCTGCCCTATCCTGATGCATTTTCTTGCAATGTTGCGTTTCTCGACATGTATAATAGTAGTCGTAGGGTTGTCGGAATGTTTATTATTCGGACTTTTGGATATCAATGCTAAACAAACGTAAAAAAGTAAGCCTATTTACCTTGATCAAATAGTCCGTTCGATAAAACCTCTGCGGTAATCTGAATATTTTTTTGTCAATTTAGGGGAAGAGTCGAGTTTTTAAACCGTCTAATAGCACATAGTACTATGATAATATTTGACGTTAAGACCATTATCATATCTCACATTCGTGTTCCCTGGAATCGATCCTAGGAGCTCCGGATTCAGAGTCCAAGGCACATACCACTATATCCCAGATCCAGTTACATGATAGGACCCAGCATCTATCTGCAACCCTAGCTCTAATCTCTGGCGTATCAAGTGGTGTTGTCATCATAACATCGCTGGCCCGTTGGGTAACGTCCCCATTAGCTAGGGTCGAGGTTGGGGTTATCTTCGGGCCTACTTCGTGGACATGACCCAGATCTGCTCGTTTCATGTATCATTGAATAGCCACATACATAAATATAAACAGGTCTGTATTATTTTGTAAATTAAGCAAAGGTACGGTCCGTCCGCCTGATGGTAAACGGGTATCGTATCGTATTGTCACTAAAAAGGACAAGAGACTTAACATCTCTGGTCTTACGATTTTTAAAAACTTATATGTAACTTTTTTCAGTTCTTAAAGACGTTGATGCTGCCTACCTATCCGGAGAGAAAATATAATATGCGTAATTGTATGTATGCACCTATCTACATAATGTAGGTACACTTACCTACTATTCAAATTGTCTTTTATCTGGAACAGTTTCATTTATATGGCTTCAGTCTTCTACTTCAATTGCCCAACTGATTATTGAACACAATCTCGCCCAATGAAATCTTGATCGTGCCAAATGAAAGACGAACTTGTGTCAATTGTTCGCAATTAAGGTTTATTTTACCAATTACTCGGTCTAGAGAAGAACAAATGACTAGAACTAAGATTTAGTCTGTTGTATTTGTTGGGATGTTTTTCATTCGTGTCATTTACACCTAGCCTACCTACATATTTTTAGGAGTTTCCGTATCTTGATGTGTCGCCATCTATGTGCACTACAAACTTATATTATACTGTATGTCACTGCGCAGCGTAGATTTTTGTAATTAACACATTTGAAATTATGCTTATTTTGTGGCTCTATCGCACACATGTACTTACCAGCAATAAGCACGATCCCAGTGTCGGGTGCGCCGGTGAACAGCGATCCGACCGTGTCAGACGCGACGTGCACCTGACAAGCACTAGTGTCATCTCTTTCTTTCACACGTACTTCTATGTCTCTATTGGTGCTGCTTTGTTCGCACCCTGACATCGTTAGACCCTGTAATCATAAATAGGTACTATATGTACTATGAGATGAATATTTTGACGTTCTCTTATAAACAGCATTATTGGGGTGCTATGATAGGGTGCGATATGAAACGTACAAAGAAAACCCGATCTCATCAAGGAGTATAATCAAATCCTAGTAAAAGACATCCTGTAATACTTCGGACTCTTTGAATTTCCATACATGACCTTCGGTTTGAAAAACGCTACCCAAACTTTCTAGAGATTTCACATCTCATAAATTCAAATTATCTATTCGACCACGAATCGAACCTGGAACTAATACACTGGCAGCTAAATTCTGTGGTCATCACGTAAGAAACGTTACTTTACCAAAGAACCAATAGGCTGGTCGACATGAATGTTAGCTTCTTGTTTGGCCTGATGCAGCATGGTGAGGATTCCGGAGATGCACTCTTCAATGCCCATGTGCCAGTGATTGGTGCCAGGACGCTTAGCGGTGATGGTGATGGTGAGGTTACTTACCAGGGAATCAAGAGGCTGGTCAATAGGAATATTAGCTTCTTGCTTGGCTTGGTGCAGCATGGTGAGGATCCTGGAGACACACTCCTCAATGCCCATGTGCCAGTGATTGGTGCCAGGACCTTTGGCTCGGCCAACTACCGAGCCAGTGCTGTCGCATATCACCAAGTTGGAATGTGTCGCTCCGCTGGAAGAATGGAAGAAACGTTTAGTTTTTTTTTCTGATATATCGGTTTTTACAGTTTTTACAATTGTAACTAAGTACAAAGGCACAACATGTCTGATTTAACAGGATTATGATTGTTACAAAACAAATAATTATCCGCCTGATTCATCGCTCTACTTGACTGGATGCTGAACTCATTTCTAACTGTCGTGAAAACAAACCTATTATCTAATCCAGAAAAAACAAGAGTAGTGATAAAAGTGGAATGAAAGTAGAGGCCAGTGCTAGCTAAGGCTGTACGAGCACATATTCATTCCTATAGACTTTACTCAACGCAACTTGCATACGGGTAAATGGCGCCGCGCCTGTGTTGGTATAACCACCAGCTCTTATTTATAAACTCAAGCAGGGCTGTCAGTTCTACAAATCGAATTTCCAGCCAGTTTATAAATTCAAATTCAAAATAATTTTATTTCGGAAAAATACATCCATAGTTAAATACATTATAAATCTGGTTTGATGGATTTCTACTGACAATTTGTGGTCTTATCCGCTTTGGGCTACAAACCGATAAAAAAACCAATGCAAGAACCCAATGAGTCGGTTTCTCACCATTCACCGTGTTTATTCGGACGATTGGCAACCCTAAATGCAGGGAAGTAGCTACTCAGTTGCAAGGTTAGAAAAGGGCTGGACGGAAAACAATCCTGACATTTTACCCTCTTCGAAAGTTAAAGGAAGGACGTTCGTTCTCTATAGGAGCTTAAGCAAAAACAGGAGATTAAGAGAATACAGAAAAACAAAATTGCTGACCAAAATAGGGTGTACCCCTGGAACTGAACAACATTCCCAAGGAACACGTGTTGCAAATGCAATATGAAAAAAAAAATTACCCTCCCATACAAATACAAATAATGGTATCAGTGGCTCGAGTCCTTTAGTTTCATGGATAGATTCACACTCTAAAGTTCGGTCAGCTATTTTTTTACTCATGGTATACAGTACATAATCATATTTAGCTGGGCCTCATAAATAAGTCATATTTTCGCGGTAAAAAAAAAGAACAAATAGCAAGTAGACAGGTAAGACAGTATAAGTTTTGAGACTTTCGCGGTTGTTCACTACAATTAGATTGTTATTTTGAACGGGATTATTACCACGATTATGTTTATTGTTACCTCGATATTTCAGAGCTGTTTCAAGCTCCATGGTCACGAGTAGACATAATCGTGGTAAATAACAACCTAATAGTAGATAGGAGTGTTTTATAAAACTACTTTTGCGTTGCGGCGGCAGCGAAAAATAAACAGACATGACATAATACAAACACGTGTTATATACCTACGTAAATTAATAGATAAGGGTGATATCGACATTTTCCTCAATAGATTTTATCGATAGAGTCGATATTATGCGTTATCGCAAGTGCAGCAGATTAATTTGTTATCTATTTCTTATTTATGGCTTGTATTTAACTAACCCTTTACTTATTTGATTGGCAAATATGTTCATGAGTGTCACATTAATTAAATGACGATATGATATTTGCACTACTAAACTATAAAAAAAAATCTAATAAACTAAAAAAAAATCTTGCGTACAAGATAAGAGTGCGCGATTTATCATCGTACATATCGTCGGATACCGTGAGTGTTGTGTGCCGGTCGCCTAGTGTTTACGAACAATCAAAATTATTAAGACAATATGTGGGTAGTGTAACATCTAGCTGCCCATCGCCCTGATGACATCTCGCTGGATCTTCAGTCGACGCGCGACCACGACAATTGAAACGTTGCTGAAACGTCGGGAACCAGGTAGATTCCTATGATTTACCACCAAATTTATCGCGAATAGACCCGATAAAAAGTAAAATGAGTGTCAATTAAAAAAGTCCCACTAAAATAATCTATCGATAAGATTGATCATGAACTTGTCCTTTTAACAATCAATAAAAGTTATTAAAATAATATCCTCTTTTATCAAGTGGGTTGTAGAGTCGACGAACGACTTGACGAACCCTGGTGTCTGAGTTTTCATTCTCCCTTTGATATGATTTGTGTAAAACCACCAATATCAATAATTGCGACTACAAAGTCAATGTGCTGACAAATCGATCGCCCTCTGAAGCTCGGCAACATTAACTTGACAGACATTTGGGTGATTCACCTGCATTGTCCTAATCCTAATCTAAAGATAAAATAACAATCAACTTTCTGTTCCTCTCGAAGGAATTGAAGACCTCCTGATCAAGAGCCAATGGCTTAGACCACTACACCACAGAGCCAGTTTTAGTTATAATCATCATCAGCTCATGTACGTTCCCACAGAGGATTGTTTAACTTCACACACAACCTCTGAATTTTATAAGGTGTGCGCAGGTTTCCTCACGATGTTTTTCCTTTTCCAAAAGCGCCGAATAAACATACATATTTTACTTATATGAAATTCGAAAACCGATAAACACATTGGCACGTGGTGGGATTCGAACCACGACCTCCTGCACAGGAAGCAGCAGCGGCCCTATCTACTACTCCATCGGGCTTTAGTTGTAACTAGCAGACCCGGCAGACTTCGTCCAGCCCAAAAAACAACTTTTCCCGTGGGAATGACATACTTTCCCGTGGTAAAAGTCAGTTAAAAACCTTCCTCATGAATCACTCTATTTATTAAAAAAAAACCGCATCAAAATCCGTTGCGTAGTTTTAAAGATCTAAGCATACATACATACATAGATACATACATACAGACAGAGGGAAGCGACTTTTATTTATACTATGTAAGGATACAAAGGTAATTTCCCGTACGGTTGATATCGACCCGGCCCATATCGTTCGTTTTGTGATAACATCGTGGCGAATAAAGATAACACACAGGGCTGGCGAATTGATGAATGCAAACAGGTGATACCTGACAATGTTTGATCCCAGAGTTGATCCAACGAAATGTTCATTAAGTTTTGACATTGGAAATGTTTTTTCGTTCGCTCTTGTATACAACGTGTAACATAAAGGGTATATGCATCGAGAAATGTGTGAATCTACCCATGAAACTTAACAACTTTCCATAAGGAACATAGATCAAAATACGAAAATAAAATTTTGACTTCCCATAGTAAATGCGCTATCAGCTGATGCATTTTGTATGGGAGGTCAAATTTTTTTTTTTTCGTTTTTCGACCTATGTTTCTTAGGGAAAGTTGTTCAGTTTCATGGGTAGATTCACACCTTTCTCGATGCATATACCCTTTCTGTTACACGTTGTATATTATATGCCCCGATTTCACGAAAAAGTGCGATCCCCTTATATCTCGGAGAGTTGTGAAGATATCATAATTTAAAAAAAACTCAATAGACGCGTATTTATAACAACTGTAAAGAGTAAAATGAATTATTCCAGAAAAACAAAAACGAAAAAAGTTATGACTGAATTTAGCGAAAAAATAACATTTTTTTTTCCGAATTTTTGATTTTGGTGCTCGATATTTTGACACCCTTTCACATTTTTTTTTTAAAAACGACAATATTTTTTTGAATTCTGTAGATTTTTTTCCAATGTGCTCAATAGTCTGTGAATTTTTTTGGTTAAATTTAAATAATATATACCGGATGGAATTTTCGTGCAGTTAAAATCCGACGGATACCCGGGACTATAATCAACAGGTACATTCTATGTTTGTTTACATAATTCCGCAAGGGAGTAAAGAAGAAATTATTATATTCCCTGAGTAACAAGATTATTAGTTCCGTATGTTTCGGATCTTCCTTGACATTTATATCTAAGGTATTTGTTATTCAAGGCTTGTCTCCAACACATTTTTAGCATTTTTTCTCGTACAATATAAGTATTTTGACTTGTTTGTTTTTATCGTACTTACTGTAAGCTAAAAATGTGTTGGAGACAAGCCTTGAATAACAAATACCTTAGATATAAATGTCAAGGAAGATCCGAAACATACGGAACTAATAATCTTGTTACTCAGGGAATATAATAATTTCTTCTTTACTCCCTTGCGGAATTATGTAAACAAACATAGAATGTACCTGTTGATTATAGTCCCGGGTATCCGTCGGATTTTAACTGCACGAAAATTCCATCCGGTATATATTATTTAAATTTAACCAAAAAAATTCACAGACTATTGAGCACATTGGAAAAAAATCTACAGAATTCAAAAAAATATTGTCGTTTTTAAAAAAAAATGTGAAAGGGTGTCAAAATATCGAGCACCAAAATCAAAAATTCGGAAAAAAAATGTTATTTTTTCGCTAAATTCAGTCATAACTTTTTTCGTTTTTGTTTTTCTGGAATAATTCATTTTACTCTTTACAGTTGTTATAAATACGCGTCTATTGAGTTTTTTTTAAATTATGATATCTTCACAACTCTCCGAGATATAAGGGGATCGCACTTTTTCGTGAAATCGGGGCATATAATATACAACGTGTAACAGAAAGGGTATATGCATCGAGAAAGGTGTGAATCTACCCATGAAACTGAACAACTTTCCCTAAGAAACATAGGTCGAAAAACGAAAAAAAAAAAATTTGACCTCCCATACAAAATGCATCAGCTGATAGCGCATTTACTATGGGAAGTCAAAATTTTATTTTCGTATTTTGATCTATGTTCCTTATGGAAAGTTGTTAAGTTTCATGGGTAGATTCACACATTTCTCGATGCATATACCCTTTATGTTACACGTTGTATACAAGAGCGAACGAAAAAACATTTCCAATGTCAAAACTTAATGAACATTTCGTTGGATCAACTCTGGGATCAAACATTGTCAGGTATCACCTGTTTGCATTCATCAATTCGCCAGCCCTGTGTGTTATCTTTATTCGCCACGATGTTATCACAAAACGAACGATATGGGCCGGGTCGATATCAACCGTACGGGAAATTACCTTTGTATCCTTACATAGTATAAATAAAAGTCGCTTCCCTCTGTCTGTATGTATGTATCTATGTATGTATGTATGCTTAGATCTTTAAAACTACGCAACGGATTTTGATGCGGTTTTTTTTTAATAAATAGAGTGATTCATGAGGAAGGTTTTTAACTGACTTTTACCACGGGAAAGTATGTCATTCCCACGGGAAAAGTTGTTTTTTGGGCTGGACGAAGTCTGCCGGGTCTGCTAGTTACAACTAAAGCCCGATGGAGTAGTAGATAGGGCCGCTGCTGCTTCCTGTGCAGGAGGTCGTGGTTCGAATCCCACCACGTGTCAATGTGTTTATCGGTTTTCGAATTTCATATAAGTAAAATATGTATGTTTATTCGGCGCTTTTGGAAAAGGAAAAACATCGTGAGGAAACCTGCGCACACCTTATAAAATTCAGAGGTTGTGTGTGAAGTTAAACAATCCTCTGTGGGAACGTACATGAGCTGATGATGATTATAACTAAAACTGGCTCTGTGGTGTAGTGGTCTAAGCCATTGGCTCTTGATCAGGAGGTCTTCAATTCCTTCGAGAGGAACAGAAAGTTGATTGTTATTTTATCTTTAGATTAGGATTAGGACAATGCAGGTGAATCACCCAAATGTCTGTCAAGTTAATGTTGCCGAGCTTCAGAGGGCGATCGATTTGTCAGCACATTGACTTTGTAGTCGCAATTATTGATATTGGTGGTTTTACACAAATCATATCAAAGGGAGAATGAAAACTCAGACACCAGGGTTCGTCAAGTCGTTCGTCGACTCTACAACCCACTTGATAAAAGAGGATATTATTTTAATAACTTTTATTGATTGTTAAAAGGACAAGTTCATGATCAATCTTATCGATAGATTATTTTAGTGGGACTTTTTTAATTGACACTCATTTTACTTTTTATCGGGTCTATTCGCGATAAATTTGGTGGTAAATCATAGGAATCTACCTGGTTCCCGACGTTTCAGCAACGTTTCAATTGTCGTGGTCGCGCGTCGACTGAAGATCCAGCGAGATGTCATCAGGGCGATGGGCAGCTAGATGTTACACTACCCACATATTGTCTTAATAATTTTGATTGTTCGTAAACACTAGGCGACCGGCACACAACACTCACGGTATCCGACGATATGTACGATGATAAATCGCGCACTCTTATCTTGTACGCAAGATTTTTTTTTAGTTTATTAGATTTTTTTTATAGTTTAGTAGTGCAAATATCATATCGTCATTTAATTAATGTGACACTCATGAACATATTTGCCAATCAAATAAGTAAAGGGTTAGTTAAATACAAGCCATAAATAAGAAATAGATAACAAATTAATCTGCTGCACTTGCGATAACGCATAATATCGACTCTATCGATAAAATCTATTGAGGAAAATGTCGATATCACCCTTATCTATTAATTTACGTAGGTATATAACACGTGTTTGTATTATGTCATGTCTGTTTATTTTTCGCTGCCGCCGCAACGCAAAAGTAGTTTTATAAAACACTCCTATCTACTATTAGGTTGTTATTTACCACGATTATGTCTACTCGTGACCATGGAGCTTGAAACAGCTCTGAAATATCGAGGTAACAATAAACATAATCGTGGTAATAATCCCGTTCAAAATAACAATCTAATTGTAGTGAACAACCGCGAAAGTCTCAAAACTTATACTGTCTTACCTGTCTACTTGCTATTTGTTCTTTTTTTTTACCGCGAAAATATGACTTATTTATGAGGCCCAGCTAAATATGATTATGTACTGTATACCATGAGTAAAAAAATAGCTGACCGAACTTTAGAGTGTGAATCTATCCATGAAACTAAAGGACTCGAGCCACTGATACCATTATTTGTATTTGTATGGGAGGGTAATTTTTTTTTTCATATTGCATTTGCAACACGTGTTCCTTGGGAATGTTGTTCAGTTCCAGGGGTACACCCTATTTTGGTCAGCAATTTTGTTTTTCTGTATTCTCTTAATCTCCTGTTTTTGCTTAAGCTCCTATA
>JARACY010001920.1:0-49744 GCA_029255725.1 Scrobipalpa atriplicella
CAGTGCGTATATTGTTCGGTAGTGGCAGTGAAATTGTTATTAGTGAGTATATTGCGACGTGCTTACAGACAGACAGTCTGGAAGATTTATTGTTATACTAGGTAGTATGTAGTTGATTTCCGCGGGAATTAAACGTTTTACCGGCCTGATATATTAATAGGAAGTTTATCACTTGTGCTGAAAACTAAGTAGTTTAAGCATACACTAGGCTTATCGAGCATTGTCCTAACCAAACTGAAAACAATCTTAAGGGATGGAGGAACTCCCTGCCTGCGGATCTGTTTCTGGAACGTCATAACCTGGACCTTTTCAAAGCAAGTGTGAACAGGTATTATCTAGGCAAACATGCACCATCATCGTCTGCATCATTACTTTCCATCAGGTGAGATGGCGGATAAATGGTTGGTCTATTTTATGGTTTGCCTATTAAAAAACAGCAAATTTGTGTATCCCCCGTGACGATAAGTCCCCTTTGTAGCGTTTATCTAGGCTAGATGTAATATGTATTTATAATGATAGAGATGTCAAGTAGAATCCAGGAGCACTCAGAACATTTCAAATTAGTATAAACAGGTCTTACTCTAAGTAGCTATTCCAGATTATTCCAGTGTCTAAGATAAGCAGCCGGGGGCTCATCACGGCTGCTGACTCTGATAATAGCAGCAGGGCTACCACATTTACCTAAACATTGGATAAAATGGCGGGTATTATTGACGGCCCCCACAGCCCAGTTGGCAGTGTATCTGCCTGCTACGCAGAGGGTCCCGGGTTCGATTCCCGGCCGGGCAGACATTTGAATGATGAATTTAAATGTCTGTTTCTGGGTCTGGGTGTTCTTTGTGGTTGTTTCTGTGTATGTCCATGGCATATGGCACCCCGATACAGGGAATCCTAGTGGGGGCTATGAGTGTGATCGTGTTCGTATTTGTGTTCCACCGGCTCGTACTTGTGTTCCACTGTCTCGTACTTGTGTTCCACTGGCTCGTATTTGTGTTCCACGTGCTCGAATTTGTGTTCCTCCTGGAATTCATAAAATAAAATATTGTTTTTAGCTGCTTTGTGTGTCTTCTTTCAATGAGATAAAACCCATATGAAATCGGTTTAAGCGACATTATGAACAACAATTTTTATCTCATACAAAATGACCACCACTCAGACAGTTTTGTATGGGAAAGTATTTTTTTTATTTCCTGAAAGAATAGTTGTTCAATTTTGTTGATTGAGTAACCCCGTATCAGAGCGAGAAGCTGTCCCTTAGGCCCGTAGGTATATCTGCAGGATTTTTGTCTGTTCTCATTCTCACACACGCAACTTGCCATTTGTTAAAAAGACTGTTTAGTTGACTGGTTAGAGATAGTTTGAAGACTTTGATGTTTACCTTAGGATGCCCAATCTTGTGTACAACGGCGTTGAATCCGTTCTTGTCGTCGGCTTCGTATTCGACAACTCTTTTGGTTCCGTCGGTCTCGGTCAGCGTGTAAGTGCCTGGTAAATGGAGAGAAAAATTATTATAGGTCATTTTGAAATTGTTTGTAAGAGATTGTTTGCAGTTGATTTTGCTAAAACAAATAATGTAGCGGAAAGAAAGGGCCTGGCTTGCGATCAACCTTTCGGCACCAAACTGCTGGCCGCTCAATTTATGGGTTCGCTTAATAGTAGACACAAGTGTCCGAAGAGGCTAGCTCAGCTTGAGAAGAGGACACGCGAGTAGAGTCTGTGCGAAAAGAGAACAGGCATGGGATTTGAGGGCGCGCATTTGTATTTAATTAACTGTCGCTTTTTCTTGTGAGGATTATACCCTGGTCTTTAACACTAACCTTCTACATTAAATTTTGGAGGTTTTAGGTCAAAGACCTAGGCATAAACGCCACGCAACCAGCCGTGGGAGAGTTAATACAAATGTGCGCCCTCCGATTCTATGCCTGTTCTCTTTTCGCACAGACTCTACTGAGCAGATCTTCCAACAATTCTGCCACCTCTGGTTTCTAGTCTCTAGCAAATCCATATAAAACATCTTCAGTGGCAAATTTTACCTTTTACTTTGTCTCCATCTCTGGTCTCCCAATGTTGCTTGTCATCTCCAGTGTGAGGATCCTTCACTGAGTAGTCGAAGGCATATTTAGGGTGCGCCTGCAATACAATAGAAGAATACGATAGAAAATTCGATGTGATTCTTTTGAGTTCGAATACTACACCTACTGGACGAATAGGGATGAAACTTGGCACATAGTTATACAATGTGTAACAGAAAGGGTATATGCATCGAGAAATGTGTGAATCTACCCATGAAACTGAACAACTTTCCCTAAGGAACATAGGTCGAAAAACGAAAAATAAATTTTGACCTTCCATACAAAATACATCAGCTGATAGCGCATTTAGTATGGAAAGTAAAATTTTTTTTTTCGTATTTCGACTTATGTTTCTTAGGGAAAGTTGTTCAGTTTCATGGGTAGATTCACACATTTCACTATGCATATGCCCTTTATGTTACACGTTGTATGGATAGATCATGGAATAGGACATGGCAAAAAACAAAATGCAGATTAGCATACATGGTAGTCCAAATCAAAATCGCCTCCATGATGGTGCTCATCCAAAGTTTGATGATGGATGGGCTCGTGATGGAAGCTGTGACCCTCGTAGCCATGGTAATCTTCTAGTTGTGCCCAAGCTGATGATACTGCTAGCAGAAGGGATAGGGATTTCTGGAACAAGAGATTTTTGCGATTTAATAAAAATATATACATACATACATAAAATCACGCCTTTATCCCTATCGGGGTAGGCAGAGCAAAAACAACCTAAACAAAGGTAATTCCGCCACGTCTGACAAGTTTTGAGGGTTATTATACAGGTGATTATGTATACGTATATTGCTATAGTGACAGGTTGTCAGCCCATCGCCTAAATTGCAATACACTGAAACCCTCGATTCCCTTAGCTGAGCGCAAGTTTTACGACGGGCAAGAAACCATTATTAAAATTTAAGGTTTAATTTTTGTATCTATTCTAATTAATTTTGTCATGACATAACATAAATAACGTACAGTCAATCTCCACAATACTCTAAGTAACCCCTCAACTCATATCTTATAAAGTCTCCGACAGACAGGCACGTACGCAAAACCGTACGCCGCCGCCGGGAGCGTGATTACGTCACACGGAAGCTGCGCCGTAATGATGTCACGTAGCAGGGTGAAAGTCAGGGTTGCCACCGTGGGAAAAGCGGAGAAGCAATCAAATTATGGGTACATTTTTACTTGTGATCAACGGCCTCTGTGGTCTATCCTGCGTCGGTCTATCTGAGCCTTAAACTTTAAATCCGGATGTCTTGGGATCAATCTCAACACACACACACACACACACACACGTCCCTTCGAACTGTGTCGGCCCTATTAGATTTATGAGAAGGGTTTTCAGGGTTTCTAAGAAGACATCTTGATTAATTCACGGATAAATTTCATATGTTGGAGACCTAGGAAAGACCAAAAATAGAGTGCGCGATTTTCCGAAAAGTGTTGACCAACTTGTTGCCGAAAATAAGCGACAGCTATAGTAACGTATAAACACAAACAAACAAACACGATCACACTCATAGCCCCCACTAGGATTCCCTGTATCGGGGTGCCATATGCCATGGACATACACAGAAACAACCACAAAGAACACCCAGACCCAGAAACAGACATTTAAATTCATCATTCAAATGTCTGCCCGGCCGGGAATCGAACCCGGGACCCTCTGCGTAGCAGGCAGATACACTGCCAACTGGGCTGTGGGGGCCGTCAATAATACCCGCCATTTTATCCAATGTTTAGGTAAATGTGGTAGCCCTGCTGCTATTATCAGAGTCAGCAGCCGTGATGAGCCCCCGGCTGCTTATCTTAGACACTGGAATAATCTGGAATAGCTACTTAGAGTAAGACCTGTTTATACTAATTTGAAATGTTCTGAGTGCTCCTGGATTCTACTTGACATCTCTATCATTATAAATACATATTACATCTAGCCTAGATAAACGCTACAAAGGGGACTTATCGTCACGGGGGATACACAAATTTGCTGTTTTTTAATAGGCAAACCATAAAATAGACCAACCATTTATCCGCCATCTCACCTGATGGAAAGTAATGATGCAGACGATGATGGTGCATGTTTGCCTAGATAATACCTGTTCACACTTGCTTTGAAAAGGTCCAGGTTATGACGTTCCAGAAACAGATCCGCAGGCAGGGAGTTCCTCCATCCCTTAAGATTGTTTTCAGTTTGGTTAGGACAATGCTCGATAAGCCTAGTGTATGCTTAAACTACTTAGTTTTCAGCACAAGTGATAAACTTCCTATTAATATATCAGGCCGGTAAAACGTTTAATTCCCGCGGAAATCAACTACATACTACCTAGTATAACAATAAATCTTCCAGACTGTCTGTCTGTAAGCACGTCGCAATATACTCACTAATAACAATTTCACTGCCACTACCGAACAATATACGCACGAATTATGCACATTTATTTGAATAGTAATGTGTTGCAATCAGTGTGCCACAGAAGTGGTAAATTAAATACACAGAAGTGGTAAATATTTTGCGAATAACTTTCTGTGTTTTTTGCACTCATAGTGCTATTTTTATTTCTAAAACATGAGAAACAGCAAATCGAAAATTCAACCGCAGACAAGATATTTGAACCTGCGACCTTGGCATACCATCCCAATGGTAGCTCAGTTGGCTAAAGAGCTACCGCGGCACATACTCTAAGCGGCGAATTTAGGCTTTAAATCATCGTCATAAATGGAATATAAATAACTTTAATATAAATATTTGCAAAATTATTAAATATTTGCGAATATTTGCAAATAACTATTTTAGTAGATAAATCAAGCAAGTCTCATAATCTCAATCCTATAAACTTCGGAAATAGAGAACAAGAAATAGGCTACTTGACCACTGAGGCAGGTAGAGTTTTGGCACCTATTTCACTTCTAATCATTCTTGCTTCTAATTTCCGCACATTCCGCACACATGTAATGCTTAGTTAATAACGTGTTGTGCTAATATTATAATATGATTTGCATGTCTATGCGTGTCTAGTGATGGAAATGTAGAAGTGGTCAGAAATGGAACCATCAATTATTGTGTTGGCACTGTCGCTTGTGTTAATGAGCACTAGAGGTTTTTGAACTTAGTTCTATACTAAAGACCGGAAAGAATAATCTGAATCATAACAATTTATTAAGCACATGCTAGACTGGGAGTGAAAGAATAACATAGAATGTGCCAGCTGCATCTCCTCCCGTGCATGCTGTAAAAATCAGCTAAGGGAATCGAGGGTTTCAGTGTATCGCAATTTAGGCGATGGGCTGACAACCTGTCACTATAGCAATATACATAATCACCTGTATGATAAATAACCCTCAAAACTTGTCAGACGTGGCGAAATTACCTTTATTTAGGCCGTTTTTGCTCTGCCTACCCCAATAGGGATAAAGGCATGATTTTATGAATGTATGTATGTATGTTTATTAAGCACTCCAGTGCAGTGGTCCAGTGCCTGAGCTGTGTCTGAGTCTTAGTCTTTTCATCCAAAGGCCGAGGGTTCGATTCCTGCTCGATTTTTAGGAGTTGTTTCTAGTTTAGATTGTCACTGATCAAGAGTCGGTCATACTTTCTTGTCAGAATGAAGAAATGAAAAGTGCACTTGTGTTTTGCAAAAACAACAATACTGCTCTAAAAAAATGCTATTGCGAACCAAAATCGAGACTTTAGTATCATGCAGGTCTGATTAAGTCCGATTTCGGTTTTACCGCTCTATATATATATATCTATATCTCCCTAACACACTCAAAGAGTTAAATTACAGTAGACTCTGTCATGATTAGTTTATCAAACTACTAACACCACGTACTTGTATATTAGATAATAGTTCTAGCACTGTCACTTCAACTAATGAGGATGAGATAGATGACTATAGGAAACAGGAAATCAGCTGTTTATGCGTTTAAAATAATACGTTGAGACCTAACGAAAAAAAGGCAAATTGCGTAATATCTTAAAAGATTGGAATTTGTCTGGTAGGTCTTGCGTAGCTGTAGATTTGATTCTAGGCAGGGAAAATAAGTGTTTATAATTTAGGGCATTCTAGGCCGATCACAAAAAATAGAGTTGACGCCAAAAGCATGAAGCTAATCAATCATACAGGGTTAATTGTCGTCGACTATCTTGTGCATTGTGCCCTTTACAATGAAAAGGGCCCACGAGATAATGCGATGACAAAATATTTCTTCACACGCATGTTAACTTTTTTAGACTTCTTTGGTTGTTAAAAAGAACAGCAAAGTACTTCTTGTCGTATGGGTTTCGAATCGATCGACTTGATTTACCCTGGTGTTAACTTTTTAAAACCGCCCAATAGCACAGTTAGTAACATAAATAGTAAATATAAACTTTCAAATTCAATAGGTTTACTTTAGAAGCTAAGTGCAATATTACCTATATATTAGTGTATGTAATGCCAACTCTGTAACATGAATTTGCAAATTGGTAACACTAGTGTTGGGACGATGTTACTTTACACAATAGAGCAATAGTGTATTTGCAAAATCAGTAAGGTATTTGCGTGCAACAAAGAAATAACAGATTACAAAAATAAATTCTCTACTTTTGTTATAGCAATTATACGCAAAAAAAAAAAAACATGACATGACCATGTCCCTTACTTAGGCAGACCGTCAGCGGCTTAAGGGGATACCCGGTGCCGCCAGCGCCCTCATCAGTAAAAAAATCATTACTCAATGAAAACGCAATGAATCGAAAATCCGGTAAACCAGATTAAAAAATAGGTACTGAAGTTTGTTTTTTAGCACTATTAATTCATGATTCAGTGTTTACAGCAGTTACAGATACCAAAAGTGCTAAAAGTCGCCGTTTTTCGCAAATTTTCCTTCTGTTACTACCAGGAACTATGAATTGCAACTTTATGATGTTCTAAATTATCTTCTTTGCTTTTATTTCAATCTGGTTTACCGGATTTTCGATTAATTGCTTTTTCAGTTAGTAATGATTTTTTGACTGATAAGGGCGCCACCTGGCTCAGGGTAGCCCCTTAATAAAATCCATTTCGCAACGTCTGAAATGAGGTTTTTTGTTGGCGCACTGTGTATTGCTGTAATGACGGGTTGTCTGTCCATCACCTAAATCGCAAATGCGCCCAGAAAGAGAAGCAGCTGTTACGCCGTTACAGCCGTTTTTATTCGATGTAGTCCAGCACGGAAATACCCAATTATCGCACCTGTTATTTAATAACTATTACTGATATTTGTCACATCACTAATATTAATGTTTACTTTCAACTCATGTATGATGGCTCGGTGACATAATGTGCGAAGTTTGCCCATACATAATTTTAATATGCACGTTTCGGTTTAAGTAAATTAGCTTGTGAAATTTCTGTGTTTTGTTTGACTTTGTACAAAGATATAATCACGCCTGTATCCCTTACGGGGTAGTCAGAGCATCAACGACTTACGGTGCCCTCTGAAGCACGTAATTTTTCTATAAGGTGATTTAGCCTGTATTGCCCTAACCAAACTGGGGAAAGTCTCACAAAGTGATAAATTGTTAATTATCAACTTTGTGTTCCACCGCGGGAATTGAACCAACGACCTTCGGGTCAGGAAACCATGGCTCAGACCACTAGACCACGGAGGCAGTTAACTATTCAATACGGAAGACACTTCCGAAGCACTATGCGTCGTTGGTCACGCGAGTTTTCACTTGCACCGTTTTTTTCCTGGCCCGTAATTGGTCAATTACTATTACTTTTATTGCTACGCATTTTAATGCATTGGGAAATGGACATTGCTGTTGCATGTTTCGTTAAATTGTAATAAGAATTATTGCTTTCAGATTAAACTGTCGTTTGTAATTAGCAATTCTTCCATGATGGGCCGAATTCGATAAAAAAACAGTGGGCCAGCAACAGCTTATTTTTAAACCTTTAAACCTACTTGGGAAATAACTAACCAGTAGTTTGTTTTAGCGTAAAGATGAACATAATACTAACAAGCAGATTTATTGTTAGATAAGAGCATTTAACTGTAAAACAATGCGATCTAATCACACTACAATTCTATTTATTTATAGTTAATGTCTTCAGAGTGAGGCTCAACACAAAATACTTATTTTAAAATTTTAGTAATAATACAGGGTGTAAAAAAAAGTACTACGTTCCTTTAAACCACATGTTCTACTGATGATACCAAACAACTTCCCCAAAGCAAAAAATTTTTAGCTCGAAATAAAATTTTGCCTTGTCCATACAAAACTGCAGATCCCGGAGAGCATCTTTGTATGGAAAAGGCAATTTTCTTTTTCGAACAAAAAAATTTTCTTCTTTGGGAAAGTTGTTTGGTATCATCAGTAGAACATGTGGTTTAAAGGAACGTAGTACTTTTTTTTACACCCTGTATAATTAGAAGAAAATAAACAAGATGGATAGATTACACTTAGTGAAACAACAAGTTACAAAGTTTAACCGAATTTGGCGAGAGATAAGATTAAAAAATAAAAAAATCCTTGGGAAAAGTTGACAAGTTTCTGAAAAGCGTATTTATTTATTGAGTTTTTGGTTCAAGACCTTGTAGCATATTTTTGAATCCAAAATAAAATTCCAATTTGAAAATATCGTCTTGGCTGAATAAAAAACAGAAATATTCAAAATATGTATTTTGAACCTACTTAATTTAAATAACCAGTCCTTTTTTTAATATGATCATTTTCGAAATAGACCTATCTTTTAATAACAAGATATATTTAAAATAAGCATGTTGACACCATTTTAACACGAATATACGATAAACATTATCATTCCACCTAATTCAATCCACATTATATTCAATCCTTGAAACCACATCACTGTCACCACAACCACAAAAAGAAAAAAAAATTACTACTCACAATCGCAAACGCCATATTTTTTCACTTTTTCACCACAAAAAAAAACCACCAATTCCTTTCCACTACGTATGCGAAATGTAAATACATTCGTGCGGGTAATACTTATACTTATATATCCGAGAAGTGGTCATATCCCCCCACTGGTTTGTAAGACAGATAGATTTGGGCTCTATGAAATACACTGTACAGTCTATCACATAAGTGGGACATATGCTATTCGAATGTAGACGTTATTTGTGAAGATATAAAAGTTTTCAGGGAAAAAGTTTAGGTTAAGTTTGGTTATCTGCGTAGTCTGATTTGAGGGTTCTTGTTATATCTGCTAGGTCATGTGCGACGTCTGAAATATTTGATACAGATCAATGGTTATATTATAAATTCTAACGCAATGCGCGAATACGCAATGAAAATTCTTTCGCATATCTTAGCGGTGTCACTATGTCGACGTTCTTTGCTGTCGCACCACTGATTTGTTTATAAAATATAATATGCTGAAATTAGAAGACTTCTGGATATAATGAAGCATTAAGTACGAAGATATTAAAAATAACAATTACTTTAAACAACAAACACTTTAAATAATACACAATACGCAGTGCTGAATCAGCACACATCTGCATGAAAGAAACCAAAACATTCACACTTAACAAACATTGCCAACCAAGAAAGACTTGTAGGTCTTTATAAGAGCGATTTCAAACGCTTGTTGGAAACTTGGAAGACATTTAACTACACCTTAGTAATTTACATGTATCGTGCTCGCACCCAATCAAACCAACAGCTAAGTTCTAAGAATACATATTAAAATTCATAAACACAAATAAATCAATGTTGGGTATCAATAAATACCCACGTCAAATGAAGTGGATCCAACTGAAAACGGAATTAAACCATCAATATCCAGTTAACTAGTTTAACCTGCCATCATTTATGTTCTAATTCATTCAGTGGGCTAGATAACAGATGGCTGCTCTATTGTGCTGATATAATAACGCCTGTATTCCTTACGGATCAGACAGAGCGTCAACTGGCTCATTAGAAAACGTTTCCACATCTTTAATGAATGCTAAGGGTGCTTTCAGATAATTAAAAGAGTGTTTTGCTGAAGTGACAAGTTGTCAGCCTATCTCTTAATAGTACAATACACCAAAGCCTTCTAATCGGCGCTCGGGACGAGAAGAAGCTGGTGCATTGTATGTCTTTTTTATCGCACCTTGTCCAGCATGGAATATAATTGGCTGTTTACCAAAGTCTCTGATGCGAACTGTGGTTGTTCCGATTCCAAAAAACAAGACTGGTGACCTGTCATCGGTGAGTAATTATAGGCCTATCTCGCTAGGCACAATTATTGGCAAAGTATTGGAACGCCTTATCCATCCACACTTGATGAAAGGAGTTGACATAAGTGATGCTCAGTTTGGTTTCCGTGCCGGTGTCTCAACGGATTCGGCTATCTTCTGTCTCAAAAACACAGTGAAATACTACACGAATAGGGAAACTAACGTTTATGCCTGTTTTCTGGATCTCAGTCGTGCTTTTGACCTCGTAAATTATGATTTGCTATGGTCAAAACTTAAGGCGGCTGGGGTCCGGAATGACATCTTGAATCTTTTGAGGCACTGGTATGGAAACCAAACGAACACTGTTAGATGGGGCGACACACAGTCTAGCGTTTATAGGTTAGACTGTGGTGTACGTCAAGGTGGTCTTACGTCTCCGGACCTATTCAACATCTACGTGAATAACCTGATCGAGGATCTGAGGAGCACCCGGATTGGCTGTCACGTGGCTGGCGTCTGCACGAATAATTTTAGTTATGCAGATGACATGGTGCTGCTCAGCCCCTCGATCAGTGGGTTACGGAAGCTTCTGTCTATTTGCGAGAAGTATGCTATAGATCATGGTCTCAAATATAATGTTAAAAAGACAGAAATGCTCGTATTTAGGTGTGGAAAGGGTCCGGAGGCAGTGCCCTCGGTTTTTTTTAGATGGTGCACAGGTGCGGAGGGTGGCTGTGTTCAGGTACCTGGGGCACATGTTGACGGAGGACCTCAGGGATGATGATGACATCGAGCGGGAGAGAAGGGCGCTCTCGATCCGGTGTAACATGCTCGCGCGCAGATTCCACAGGTGCACCCCGGCTGTAAAGACGACCCTATTCCAGGCGTATTGTCAAAACATGTATACGTGCCACCTGTGGTTTGCATTTAATAGGCGTTCATATAGTACCATTAGGGTACAGTATAATGATTCATACCGTACCCTAATGCGACTGCCAAGATATTGTAGCGCGTCGAGCATGTTCGCCGACGCTCGTATCCCTGACTTCTTCGCCATCATGCGTGCCAGGATTGCCTCGTTTTGGGAGCGCATCTGTTCTTCTCAGAACGAGATTGTTCAGGCAATGTGTGGTTCTCTGGATACAGCCATCTTACGCTATTGGATGACTTCGCATAGCAGTGAGAACAAAAAGTGACAGTCAAATTGAATTATAAAGTGACCCGGCTTGCATTAGCAAGAATGATATTATTTATATTTTCATTGTATTTTATTTTTTGTTCTAATGTTATTAATTATTATAATTTTATTTATGTTTTTAATAATTTTAGAATTAATATTGTACATTTTTATGGGTCTAGAGAGCCTGAAATAAACAATTATTATTATTTATTTATTTTATTTATAATCAAATCAGCCATCAATTATATTGAGATGCATTCACAGGGCAAGATAACAGATGGCCTGTCTATTGTAATCAGGCGTTTGCATAGGGCGTTTGGCTCTATATATCGCTTTGTTATGTATACCTGTCGCTATTGGTCGGGTGTTTTGTTCATACATACATATAATCACGACTTTATCCCTAATGGGGTAGGCAGAGCGTAAACGTCCTAAACTAAACAAAGATCGTTCCGCCACGTCTGACAAATTTTGAGGGTTATTCCAGATGGATCTGTCTGTATATTGCGCATAGTGACAGATTGTCAGCCCATCGCCTAAATTACAATACTGAAACCCTCGAATCCCTTAGCTGATTTTTACAGCATGCCCGGGAGGAGATGCAGCTGGCACATTCTATGTTTTTCTATCACTCCCAGTCCAGCATGGAAGGTGTTTTGTTCCCAGTTGATTTACCTGATTTTGTGTTGTGGAGGGCCGATAGGAACCGGCCGCTATCTCCGAACCATATCTTAAGGTTTAATAACTACAGAAACCAAGGTTCATCGAGTCTATCGGTGTATCAGGTGCAAGACGTCTAGTGGTAAAGCAGCGATTACATTACCCTGCCGATCGGGCCCGATTTGATATACATTGCTGCTTAGCTTCAGTAGTTTTTCAAGTAAGACTCGTGCACAAGCAATGTAATGTCAAAACGGGCCCGATCGGCAGGGAAGTGTAACGCTGCTTAAAAAATGAGCCTAAATAAGGAAAGATTCCGCAAGGGTCCGACTGGCTTGTGGTCACAATTTCGTCGCTGTTTGGAAAACAGCGTGTTCTGGGCTTGTTGGAATTCCAGTGCGCCTTTGAATTTGAAAGGTCCTTACCAGATCCATTGTAGACTTTGTTTCTGTTAACTATATCCTCAATTCATTTGTAGGAGTTAAGGCTGGTCTTGAATCTAGATACAAGAGTAAATCTGGTTCCAAACGCTTTGTATTCTTTCTTCTTCTTCTTCTTCTTCTTAGCGAGTGGATTTTCGAGTCTAACAACGACCCGATAAACCCTGGTGTCAGAGTTTTCAAACCGCCTCGTAGCACAGCTATAGGCCTCTGACATGGTTTCAATAACGACCACTATCAAAGACAGCGACCGGGACAGACGGCTTAACGTGCCCTCCGAAACACGGAATCCTTTTTCTTTTCGGACAATCAGGTGATTCAGCCTGCAATGTCCTAACCAAACTGGGGAAAACCTCACAAAGTGATAAATTGACAAATATCAACTTTGTGTTCCCCCCTGGGAATCGAACCCAGGACCTCCGGATCGTAAGCCCACGGCTCAGACCACTAGACCACGGAGGCAGTTATATTCTTTCTTCTAACTTGCTGTCACCGTGCCAATACTATGCAAAATATACCACACTTGGCGTAGCCTGTGCAACATTACCACAGACTAACAATACATCACTGAAACAGCTTCCTACATCCATTAACAAGTGTAATGTGTTCTATCGTCTATTGCCACATTTCGCTGTCTACATTGCTGCATATTCAGAGTTCCTAGATGATTAGTATGTTAAATAGGGCATAGGCGGAACTTGTCTGTTTGGAGCCATTAGCTGCAGATTTTCAGGCATTCATATCTTAGGTATTCATTTATACACGTAAGGCTCTGAAGAGATCTTAAGATTGAGAGCAATATGAAGTGTAGATTTTGACAGGATATGTACTAAAATGACATTTCTGATATTGGATTAATTCTACGTTTGATTCTAGATATTTTTAGATCTTATAATGTTGCCGTTTTAGGATAATCTCCTAGTACGTAGGTCCTTTACGAGCGGTTTCTTCTTCCTTGTCTTTGTCACACGTCAGTTCTGCAGTCTAGAGTTCGTTCTGTTACTGAGATTCGTTCAGTCTAAGTATGATAAATGTTTAAATAACTAAAGGATAGAATTATCATTACGTTCCTTAGAAGGATGAGAAACACTAATTTATATACTGTCTATCACCTCATCCATGCTGCATAACTAAGCAGAATTAAAATCTTTAAAAAATAACGTGGTTTTAGACCAGATTCATGTAACTGACCTATCACACCAATTTCGTCACACCATTATTGTCCGACATAAAACACCTATCTCACAATAACGCGGAAACGAGAAATCGCCCTTTAAAAAAAACATGCGAAGTCATATAAAAGTCGTATAAAACACATACAGATCCGTGTCTGAGCACAATCAGAACTAACTAGTGCGTAATCGAGATCAACTCGATTAGAGATGGACACGCACTATGAATCGATATGAATATCGATTATGCAATCGTAAATCTAGAAATATTGCATAAATAGGTACATTAGCAGTAATGTACATCTGACTTATTTAATTTAATTTAATTAATTAATTAATTAATTTATTGTAATTTACTAATATTATCAATAATATATCATATGGACAAATAATTGCTTACATGACTGTAATGTAATTTGGTCTGAAATAAAACAATTTTATTTTTATTTTATTTATTTATTGCTAAGTTATGGTGGAAAGTTGGTATGTGTGTTGCGGTGCAGTGTGTGGAAATAGGGGTTCAAATTTATTATCTTCTTGCAAATTAGCACATTTTCTTTCTTTTTATGTAGATATTTTGCATAATATTTTAGGAAGTGTATTGAGTGCCGATAGTGGCAATTTACCTATCACAGTCGGTTGGGGATCCGTAAAAAAGTATGTAGTTGCAGCGCTTTTATTGTTTTTTACATTTAATATATTATTATTAGCCTATACTATCCCACTGCTGGGCAAAGACCTCCCCATCGCTTTTCCACCTCTCACGATCCTGGGCAATCTTCCACCAATCCTTGCAATAGGCATCCAGATCGTCCCGCCATCTTTTACGGGGTCTACCCCTTCGACGACTTTGGCCCACCGTTCTGGATGCATACGGCTCCATATTTAGTAATATTTTTTATATTTAGTCGTATTAGTGCCTGCCCGATTGCTTTTTAAAGATTTCAGACTATTTTTTTGTAATCTACTGATTTTAAATCTGTTCATACCTACATAGATAAGATAAGATTCTATAATTTTGCTAAATGTTATGTCATAATGTCATACTTTTTTCGTACATCGACCCGTTATGTTAATATGATTGAGTTTGCATGTTTTACCTACGGTTTACTTATTGAATTACGCTGGTAGGAATTATAAAGCATGACTCGAGATTATAATGCGCTGGGATTTAGGGTCCCGCGGTCATGTGAGGAAAACCATTAACATCGTTGTGTTGTTATTGAAAGATTAGAAAGTGATAAGTAGTTTGTTTCGTTATTTAACCACTTATACCATGCAACATTCTAATTTCGAAATATAAATTTGCTGTTGCAGACTACAGTGTTTTTGCAGATGTGTCAATAACGATTCACTTAGTTAGTCAATTAAGATCCTATTATCCTATGTTTGTAACGCATTTCTTATGCTAGTATACTGAATTACTGATACATTTTCAAACTCCTGTTACTACTCTCATTTTCAGGGAACAGTCGATTCATTTGACCGGAGGTTTAGTTTAATTAAATAATAACTGAAATAATCATACGGAACCTAAATTAATAGGCCAAATTCACACTTGCCGACATTTTAAATCATAAATTGTAATGAGTTATTCTTTGTATCAGAAGCCGTAGCTATTGCAATAAATTACTAGAGCAAGATGATGTTTGTTAAATTAATTATTTGTATTATTTTCATGTTTAAGATACTTGTAATTGCATAGTCTTTTTTTCAAAATATTTCTCGAAATAACTAGTCTAATGATAATGATTAATGAGCATGTCACTGTGTCTTCAATATTATAATGAAAATACTGGCATTCGTTCCAACTTCGCTTGCATTTTTTTTATTTTACGTGCTGGAGTCCAGTGCCAATTAGCTTGCTGTTTTTCGGGTGTGGAAATGGCCATGTGCCAGTAAATTCCAGTGCCTTTCAGGCTTCTGGGTGAGCTCACCCCATAGTCGACTATATCTCAATACCACTTTAGACTGGAATCAAGAGCTAACAAATGTAAAAATAAACCAAATAGCTAATTTATCAACCTGGAATCGAATTCTCTGGTAGGCAGATACACCATCGAAGTTATACGGGTAGTCCATCTAAGTTATAGAAATATATTACCTGAATTCCTATGTCTTAATCGAATTTGATTAATAAGTTATATTATAATGCTCTAATTCGCTTCTCTCGTCGGACCGTAAAACCACGCGCGCCCACCGCAAAGCATTAATTTTATAACTCGTATGGAATCCATATTTCTTCATTGCACAACTTAAGTATGGCCACGTATACTATGCAATAGTTGTAATATTGTGGTTGCCTGCGTAGAGAATGACTAACTTAATATAATTGCATATCTTGTATTGCATTGCTTCGATGCAGAACTGGTAACAACATAAAACAGACTGTCCGAGCAGCTACTTCTCTTGAACAAGGATCCCTTGCTGCTTTAAAAGGTTCTGGGCATCATCAACTTCCTAGCCTTTTTCCCGTATTTCACGGGGTCGGCTACCTAATCTAGATCTAGGGGATTGAACGAGGGTACTAGTTTTTACACAGAGCGACTGCCATCTGACCTCCGCAACCCAGTATTGTTCTGTCCTAACCGAACTGGAAAAAATCACACAAATTCATCACTACTTTATGGCCCCCATGTGGTAATTGAATTGAACCACGACTTCCAGATCCATAATCCAAGGCTGATACCAACAAACCACAGAGGCAACACATATTGCGATATACCTATACTGATTACGGGTTGTGAACAAAATGGCGACCTAATTTTAGGCTATGAACTTTCTTATTATTTATTCTTAGAAACCAATCCATAAAACTGTTCCGGGTAAAGTTGTTTATTTTTCTAATAGGGTCATACTTCCATGCTGGACTGGGAGTGATAGTAAAACGTAGAATGTGCCAGCTTCATCTCCTCCCGTGCATGCTGTAAAAATCAGCTAAGGGAATCGAGGGTTTCAGACTTTCAGTGTATTGCAATTTAGGCGATGGGCTGAAAACCCGTCACTATAGCAATATACATAATCATCATCTTTCTTTCAGTAAAGCGCAAGAAATTGGCACACATTGCGGACACCAACCCAATTTTAATCAAAACGAAGGTCAAAAGTAGGAGTAGGCGAAAACGAAAGGGGGGCCGCAAAGTGCGAGTTTCTCGTGCTTCTTCATCATTGTGATATATTTTTTTTTATTTTGATTTCTTTTGTGACATTGATACAATTTTCTTTGTAATAGACTCGCCTGTGACTTTCTAAAAGTGTTCGTAAGAATTTATTTGGAAATAAATTATTTGACTTTGACTTTGACTTTGACTCTGTATTAGCCCTCTAAACTTGTCAGACGTGGCGGAACAACCTATGATTAGGTCGTTTTTGCTTTGCCTACCCCATTAGGGATACAGGCGTGATTTTATGTATATATGCATACTCTAAAGTTTGGTCAGCCATTTATTTTTACATTCAGTAGTTATGTAAACAGCTTGTCTTATTGTCTTGATGGACTTCTTAATTTTCCGGATGCTTAACCAACATGAGCGTGAAGATAGAACGATCCCCTTAATTACTATGCATTGCGTTACATAATAAACCGTATCAGAGTGTAACGAAGTTATTTAGATTATCTTAACCAGTATAAAGGATGTTTTTTGTATGAGAGAGATACAGGATGTTAGGTAAATGTGGGTAAACTACTTTTGTGGTCTAGAGGTCTTAGACAGTGAGTAGGTGGGATTACGATTTTGACACACAGAGTCGGTATGATCACATTGCGAGATTTTTCCTGTTTGGGTTAGTACAATGCATGCTGCATCACCTGATTGTCTGATGAATATGATGATAAGGATACGATAAACCGTCGGCCCCAGTCACTGTCTTTCATAGCGGTTGTTACACAAACCATGACAGATGAAGATTCATAGTTGGTAGACTTATTGTAAACATAACAATGACTATCAAAAATGTATTAGAAGTTCATTACGTAATTGATTTTTTAGCAAACATTGAATATTACGTTTGTGTGTGATTATCACCAAATTGATGACAAATAAATGTATTCTACTTTCACAATTCACACTGCCGAGTCATCTTTTCAATAACGTTACTTGAGTTGAGTGTTGTCTATTTATACTAATATTTTTAAAGAGAAAAGATTTATATGTTTGTAACGAATAAGCTCAAAAACTATTGGATCGATTTCAAAAAATCTTTCACCATTAGAAAGCTATGTTTACCCTAAGTAAAATAGGCTACTTTCTACCGCGAGAAAATATATCTGGTTCTCACGGGAAATCTCATTAAGCTGCAAGAAGATTGTTATTGTTATCACTCCGCAGGTATGCATTCGTGTCACAATGGAGTAACAGAATATACTACGTACCTACAGATTACTTAAGGTCATTTTAAATTGAGTGCAAATATTTTGTGTATGTTCTACCATGGACGAATAAAACAAAGAGGACTTATAACCTCCCTTATAAACTGCGTACACCGCTACTTAGCAGTGCCATCTATTGACATTAGCGAAATATTGTGTAAACTGAATATGTATTTTAATTCAGATGTTTTAAACAGCATTTCTCATTGTGTATTTCTACTTTAAAAATCTTAAAAGATAATTTGGTTCAAGTCGTTATTGATTTTTTTCAATTTTATGACCTATATATTAACAACGGACTCTTCGAGCAATATGCCAGCGCCATCTAGGTTTTGCTCGCATTTTGACCTTTTTATCGAGTATCGAGGTACGCTCTCTAGTATGGCGGTTAGCAGTCCTCTAAAGTAGTTAGTCCATGGTTCTACTCATGAAACTGAACAACTTACTTACATGAAATTTTAACCTGAACTTTTTTGTCCTCAGCTCGGCCAATGCGAAGAAATGGGAAGTCGAACTGGCTACCCTCAAGAGCAACAACCTGCGACTAACAGCTGCGCTTCAGGAGAGCACCGCCAACGTGGACGAATGGAAGCGTCAGCTGCATCAGTACAGAGAGGAGGTGGCTAGAGCGCGCCATGCACACGGGAAGGATCCTAGAGGTAGATATAGTTCGTCCAACAAATTAGTCATATGGGGGTGTAGAGTGCGTGAGCAAGGCCCTAAGCGATTTCTTCAGAAAAATGTTCAGGGTGCTTGTTCAGAATTGAAAATAAAAAAGTAAGTATTAAATATTTCAGGTATTTATTTCATTGCGTTAGATATGAGGATATAGCGGGTCATTTGGTCTATATTTACTGGTTGGTTTACTGTCAGGAAGGGCCCAAACTTGGTGTGTTTCGAAAATCGTTTTTATTTTTTACGGAACTGATGCCTGTTGTGTAACGGTGTGGTACATTTTTGGATTCAGCTCACAGAGCCCTTTCAATTGATACCCCACTTGATAGGTTTCTAAAGAAAAACTTTTTTTTTCCATACAAAATCTTGATGACATCATAGCTGGAAAACCAACCACTCCACCTGTCAGGGCTTTTAGTATGTTAACTCCCTAAGCACCCTGAACATTTTTCTGAAGAAATCGCTTGGGCCTTGCTCACGCACTCTACAATCTCTTTGTTGAATGGACTAATAGTGGTTTTACTCAAGACGACAACTTCTGCTGTTGTAAAGGGCAGGCTATTGACTTTATCTAGTAACTTACGGTACTGAAAGAAAACCTTTTTTAGGGTTCCGTACCCAAAGGGTCAAAACGAGACCCCATTACTGAGACTTCGCTGTCCGTCCGTCCGTCCGTCTGTCTATCACCAGGCTGTATCTCATGAACCGTGATAGCTAGAGAGTTGAAATTTTCACACATGATGTATTTCTGTTGCCACAATAGATCTATCTGGAATAACCCTCAAAACTTGTCAGACGTGGCGGAACGACCTTTGTTGAGGTCGTTGACGCTCTGCCTACCCCATTAGGGATTAAGGCGTGATTTATGTATGTATGTTAAACTTATTTTTTTGTTTTTTTTAGGTGGCGACCCTAACGAAGTCGACCAGTTGCGGCAGCGTGTAGCTCAGCTCGAAGCGGAGTTAGCCCAGAAGAACGAGGAGATCGCACAGATAACTAAGTCCAGGAAGAGTGAACAGGTATTTACCAGTTTACAATCATGCACTGATTATGAAGAAATTGTACATCAGTTTTCCTTTTTATCTGGACTTAAGCTGCTTCATTTAGGCAAACGCAACAAGATGGAGCGGTGTCTGTCGGCAGTTTAGTCGTATTGTGGTACGCTCACTGCATCGATTTCGATCGAACTGTTTGAATCGTCTGAGCGAAAATGGCCATACAGTTCCATAATGCGACCACGATCAAACTATCGTTTGACTGAAAACGTATAGTGCGCGGTGGCTCCAAGAGAAGCCTATCCAGCAGTGAACTGATATACAATGATGATGATAAAAATTTTGACACCAGAGTTAATCGGGTCTTTCAATACCCACTCGATATGGAGAAGAATAATGACCTCCTAGATTTACCACTATCCGTAGATTCATCCTTTTCGTTCAACGAATGGGACAGAAAAGGAGTTCTTGAAGCACCCTTTTTCCATAGGAGTGAGCGAGAGGTTGTATAATCCGAACAAATTACAAAGAACCACGCGCCACTATGATAAGTAACTGACAGAGGTCTAGTGCATTTTGACGGGTAGTACAGTCAAGCGGTGCCAAATGCTCGCCTTGTTTTTATATGACGCGCTGAATCTCTAGTAGTCGTAAATCAATGAATGACCTGATCAAATTGTTTTTGCATTCAACAGGACGCAGAAGCGAAGTTAGCTCAAAGTCAACTGGAGCTGGCTTTGGCCGCTCAGGACGGACAACGACAGGTCATACAAGCACTCAACGACCAGTTGGCGCGACAACTTGACCAGCTGGTGAGTAGACAATCCGTTGACACCTCTGCCTACTCTTAATGGGATATAGGCGTGATTCACAGCTAAATTCAGCCAGACACATCAAATACGTCATTTATTAAGCCGTTGACGCTCTGCCTAGTCCATTGTAGTATTTACTAGGTTGTAAGTTTGTTGTTAATAAATCTTGCTAGTGTTCGAAGTGGGATACGAACCCTTAAAAATAACTAGCGCCATCCATTGATTCACATGATTTATAATTTTTTAAATATCGTAGCGTGTCTAAGCCAAGTTCAAGCCAAAAGAAGTGATACTCTATACATCCGTCCCACTTCTGAGCAAAGGGCAGGCCCCTTTGTCTCTTCAGGCGTCTCTGATCACATTCACATTTCAAAATATCTTAGGCCCGTATTTATAATCAGCTCTCAAGAGTGACAGCGAGTTTGAGTTCGTATCAGAAATGTCATTTCAGTACAAAACGATCTGTCAAATCCATACTTAATATTGCTCTCAATCTTGAGAGCGCTTTATAAATACGAGCCTTAGTTTCAAATAATTTGACTATCGCTTAACTTATCCTATTTTTGTGTATTTCAGTCGACTATCCACCGCGAGATAAATACGGCGCTGCAAACATGAAACGCGACGATCCAGCCGCCGCCCATCTACGCCTCCGTGCGTAAGGTATGTTAGAATCCGGGTGGAAAGGTCGTGCGTTGCTGTTTTGACCAATTAAAACGCAACCAGCGTATTTAACCAATCCAAACGGCATCAATATTTTTGACCAATCCAAATGGCGCCACTTTTTTTAACCGATCCAAGCGGCACCGCTATTTTTGACCAATCCACATGGCGCCACTATTTTTGACCAATCCAAGCGGCATCGCTATTTTTGATCAATCCAAATGACGCCACTATTTTGAAATTATCCATGCGGCACAACTGTTTATGACCAATCCAAAAGGCACCACTATTTTTGACCAATCCAAACGGCACCAGTATTTTTGACCAATCCAAACGGCACCACTGTTTTGACCAATTCAAACGGCGGCGCCACTATTTTGGATCAATCCAAACTACACCTATATTTTGATCCCAATTTTAACAATAATCTAAGTCATGAGAAATCTACATTTGATTAATCGAAACTGGTAATTTTTTCTCATAGGACCGGCGAGCTACTACCAACCCCCCACTACCCCTATTACTAGCGCGGGGCAGCGGGGTGGGGGCGGCGGCGGGCGGGGTAGGAGGGGGCGGTGCTAGCGACGACCCCGCCTACGTCACCGTCAAGGCCAAGAAATGAAGGGTACTCTCGGTATTTCGCAAGGTGCAAGAGCTGTTTTGAGTTGGTGATTTTCAGGATTGAGTTTAATCTGTGTTTTAATTTTTTTTTACTGGGTTTTCTGGGGAGTTTGTAAAAATTGGTTATTCAATCAAGTAAAATATTCAAATATTAATCCAAACAGAAGTGATTTTTGAAAACTCCTCATAGTATCCTACATAATGTTGTTTTGTTTTGTCCTTTAGAATAAAAAAACACACAATCTAGATTTGAGAGCAAATCTAAAGCAGTGTAAAGATTTTTTCGAATTTAACTCGAATAAATACTTGTTTAAATAGTGAATTCCCTCGACATTTTGAAAACGTTCATTGATCAACTAAGTGTACGTTTTTAACTCCATCTCTACTCGAAAAGTATTCGTAATACGAGATCCTTTTTCCATATTAATTGGAATAAATAATCATAAAATAACATTATCATTTCATATTTAATCATCACAACATTAAAAGCCAAAAATCACCTAATACTCATATTTGATAGTACCATTATGATTTTATTTAGTTACTGCCTTGGAAATATACCACGTGACTAGCATCACAGTGTATTATTATGTAAAGTAAATATAGACTTTCGGTCGGTCAATCTATTTTCACTCTGACTGTACTTTTAATAACATACATAAATAATCGTAAAACACAAAAAAATTGACATTCGAATATAATATTGGTGTATTTTGAAGGCAAATTTCCCACCTTTCGGTTCATTCAGATATTGTTCAGTAATGATGATCCAGCTCCCATACTTACAACCAAAATGATCAATGATATTGGATTTATGAAAAAAAAAATATAAAAACACTTAAATGTGCAGGGGCCGATTTAGGATCAAAGAAACTGGTCTGGCGGTCTACAAAAATTCTTATATGACAAAAAAAAACTTACTGAAAAATAGTTGACAATTATTTTGTTACTGAACAATATCACACTTTATGTTTTGTAAATAATTTTGACAAAATGATTATTATACCAAAAAAGTCGTATATTTTATTAATTCTAATTAAAATGTACATTTTAGTGTTTAAAGTAGTTTGTTTTCATTATTACTGCCTGCACGGTGAAATACCGATTGATAAAAAAAGTCTTGTTCCAAAATGAATAAAAAAAACTTTGTCTAATTTAGTAGGAACGGACAGGCTGTGCCATGTCTTAGATTAATGTAAAAAAACTACGTATTAATCGATAAAAAATATTATAAACTAAAATTACTATAAAACCGGGCTTATTTAGTTGTCATAATTATAATTACATAATTATACTCATTTATTAGAAGTTAGATGTGACATTTATTGCAATTTTATTAATGCTTTAAAATTATTAATTATAACCCAATATTTTTATTTAGCACAGTATCACTATAATTATTATAACATAATTGACATTTATTTAAGTATGCCATCTTGATATTAATATTTTTTGCAATTAGTCAAAATTGCTCTTCATATTTATTTGGCTTGACGCCATTTTGGATAAAATAATCCTAAAAACGGTTATGAAGATTTTCAGTATTACCTAAGCTTTTAGCCTCAACCTTTTGGCGGAAAAATATTAAAATAATTGTTCCAAAAATTGGAATTTAAAATACAATTAATAAAAAAGCTTCGATTAAACTTTTGAGAATGTTAAGTGAAGTATTGAATAGTTGTAAGATTTTACATTTAAATATAGATAATTATGTATCTTAACATTATGTATTATTTTTGAATAGTAGTTGCACATCGACTTATGACTTGTATTGGATGCCAAGCTTTAGATGTCTATAATTTATGAAATATTTATTTTTATTTCTTATAATTATTATAACCTGATTTATTTATTAGTTATTTAGTTTTTTTGTCATATGTCGATATTTAGAAATTAGATATAATACTGACAATTTATTTACAACCTTTTGATCTGTGTTGTGCATTTCTCTCTGCATTTTCTTTTTTTCGAATATTATATCTTGTAGAAGTACTATTTTCTGCTAAAAATATGAACACCAAATAATCTTTTTTGTAGAATTTGGATTGATGACTTTTTGTCGATTGGTCGTGCCAATATGATTGGTCAAGTTTGTCAACCTATCACAGATGTAGATTTTATTTGGTGTTCAAATATTTAGCTACTAAAGATTTACTCATAGATTTAATTATGTACTTTTTCCTACTGTGTAGGTGTATTCAATCTTTATGTTCTTCGAAAGAGATGAGTAAAAGATTAAAATTGCAATTTCTTTCAAGTTACCACTTAATTTAATGGTCAAGAGGTGACTTAGTCCTTTTTTTAATAACAGGCATAATGTTTTTTTTTTCAAAATTATTGAAATGCAATTTTAGTCTATTCTACTTATCTTTTCCTACACCCCTTGTACCTATAGCTAGCTATCTATAATCAAATTACCCTAAAATAACCCTCAGTTCAGACAATTCGATTTAAATGTCTAAAAAGTATTAAGGACCCCATTCCTAGTCTTAAGAGTAAATGAGTCATCACAATATATCCGTCTATGTCCTGTAGAAGTTTTTTTTTTAATTTTTAGTTTTTTCTTTTTGATTGAAAAACCCTGTATTAAATAGAACCCTTAGCGAATTAGATTTTACTGTTTGGCTGAGAGTAATCGTGCTGTCATTTTGACGTCTTGTTTTTGACAGGATAAAATATTTTTTATTTTTCGTTTTTAGTTTTTTGTCAGCTGATTACTCCCAGCCAACAATAAGAGAAAAAAGAATTAAAACAAAGCGATATCATGATAAAAGGCTGAGGTCACAATTTTTAAAATATACAATGTCTTTGAAACAGGGTACTTTGATTTTACCGTTGCGTATTTTTGAATAGACATTGTTAATCAATTTTTACTATTGTCTACTGCTGTTAAAGTCCAGTTTTGGGGGGAAGAAATCAGCTATTCATCTGACCAATTTACTCATTCAAAAACATGAAAATAGTTTTCTTTTTTTGCTTACAATCTTTCTTAAAACAGCTTTTAAAATTAATATTTTATTTTTATTCTTATCAAAATAATGCCAGCCAAAATGTTTGACTTTATATTTCTAGTTTTTAATAGTTGATTCCCTTTCCTTCATAACTTGACGAACTCGTAGCATCACTTTCGTCTAAAATTCACGAATTTGAATGAGAATTGACTTAAACTAAAAATTTTATCTACGTAGCTAATTTAACTGTTTAAAAGTAATTTAACGTACCGCACGAACTGATGACTCGAAAAACAATATGGCGGCGGTCGACCAATCACAGACGAGATTGGTCACGTCAGTGCTACGGTGATTGGTCGCGCCATTGCTACGGTGATTGGTCGCGCCATTGCTACCGTGATTGGTCAAAAAGTACTGGACAGTATGTATACTTTCTACAACTTTACTATTTTTATTTTAACAAAATCTAATATTAATTAATTCTTCGGCGCTACTAAAAGCCCTTGTTTAGTACCAACTGATATAAAGTTAGAAATACAGGTACTTTCAGAATACTAACTTTTTTTAAATTAAAGTACCTTACCTACTAGCTTTTTATAACTATAGCTATGTTATTTATATTATAAGAAACTACGCTCCTTCTATAATACCTTTGTCCTTTCTCTTATAGTAAGAGTCGTCAGTTTTAATAGCGAAAAGAAACCTATCTTTCAGTCATTTATTACAATTGCTGTATCTTTAGATTCTTATTTAATTCAATTAAAAAAAAAATGTTAGTATACATGAACCATTTCATTTTCTAGTTAAATAAATAAATAGTAATAGAGAAATTAAATGTTCATAGACTTGCTATTTATTTGTACATCAGATATTTGTAAGTAGTTCGGAGTTTATTAATGCAGGTGTCAAAAAATAATCTATGTAATATAGATTTCGTTTGCCGCGATTTATAAAAAAAATCGAACTGACCGATAATCGCGGGCGAATGAAAAATAGTTGCCATTTGAAAAAAAACATAGCTAAACTATGTATTATATTATCTGTGGCTAAGTTTAAAAAAAGATGAGCTGTTTTATTATAATCGAAAAATTATTTCCTAAAGTAAAGAAATAAGTACTGTTGTGGAAAAAAATATGCTCTGTTTTAAATTTTTAAAACCCAATTTTTTGACATCAGCTTAATAAAAAAAGCGAATGAATATAGTAAAGTTAAGTAGAAACCGAAGATCTGTTAATTATTGAAAAGTGTAATATAGAGATAGTTAACGCATAAGTGTTAATTTACATTAATTTCATCCTCTGTTAAGTGTGATTACAATATTAACTAAGATTATCATATTAAAATGTCTTAAATCCCAATATAATGAGTAAAAAAAAATCTTACCAAATTTAAGGATGTGAACCTACTCATAAAACTGAACAATTTTCCCTAGGGAACATAGGTCGAAATAAGAAAAAAATATATATCTTCACATACAAAATTACTCGAGGTGTTGACACCATTGTAAGGGACGGCTGTTTTTCTTTCATATTTCGACCTATGTTCCATAGGGAAAGTTGTTCAATTTTATGGATAGATTCATACCCTATAGATTGTTCAAATTTTTTTTACACCCGGTATTTAATTTATGCTTCCAAATTTGAATTTTCTCCAACCAATCACAACACGTCTTCGTCCAATCAGGGACCTTTTTGAAATGGCCACGTCAATTGGGACTAGTTTTAAGACGCCATCTTGAATTTTTCCGTATTTGAAATTGTATCTTTGGCTGGGAGATACAAGTTTTGTTATTATTGTACAATGTATTTCGAATATCTACTTTTCATGAATGATTATCTAATAACATTGTGGATTTTTGTTTGTTCTTGTTATTTAAGGTGGTAACAGAGCAGTGATGGCGCCACTTTTCGTAATAAATTCATTGTATCTCAAACTCAAACATTTTCATGGATCTATCACGATTGTCGACTTTTTTTGTCGATTTTGGATTGATGTCATTTTGATTGGTCGTGCCAATGTGATTGGTCAAGGTTATCAACCAATCACAGATTTAGATTTCATTTGGTGTTCAAATATAATACTTAATATAAAGTCGTTCTTCACTTTTAAAATGCATAATAATGCTGTACTTGTCTAAATGAGGTTTAATGAATTACATAATGACGAATTACTTCATGTTGTCGAAAATCGTAATAAATATATGAAAATGTTTGTATTTGAGATAAAATTAATTTATTACGAAAAGTGGCGCCACTTTTGCTCTGTTCGCACTTTTTTTTAGCTTAGCTTACTTTCATAGTTTCATTTTGTCTTGAACTGGCCGATATTATATTAAATTTTGTAAGTACCCCACAATTTGTCAAGCAGTGTACCCACCGAGAAGTTCCCACATGGAGTGCCAAGTTTTCCTAAATATTTCCACTAAGTGTAGCCTCGAGACAAATTGTTGGTTACAATTGTATTGAAAATGTTGTATTGTAATCGCCTCTAGGATATAAACTATACGATATTATTCAAAACGTCTGCGTTGCGATTGTTTTCCATACGTTGTGGTATTCTGTGGTTGTGGACAAAAGATAATAGGTTCTTGTATGGAAGAAATGTCATACAGCTAGATTTATTTTGCTGTTATGTGACTTTGTAGTAAAAACGTATCACGTTTATTATTACTTTCTTGTGAAATAATTGTATTTCACTTATTCACATTATTGACGACAAATAATTACCTAAGTTTTGATTGACTCAATTAGGTGCAATAAGTAATACCTCTAGTCTGATAGAGTAATACCTGAAATATACCTATTTCTGCGTCAACATGCGTCAATCCTACATTTTTGATATACGTGAAAACAGATACATTTTTAAAACGCCTTTAGTTGTTCAACAGAGAAAAACATCTGGATTTAATCGGTATATTAATAGGTACTGAAAACTGAAAAAAAAAATTGGCAGTGAACATTTTCACCAAGTCAAAATTATCGTTGAAAATACGATGTTGATTACTTCATTTAATCGAAATTGCGTTCAAAATAGGGCTGAAATAGCAAATAAATATTCGCAAACGCAGCGCAGACGATAAGTGTACGTATCTTCCATTAGAGCGAATTAGAGCTACCATGCATATTACAATAAATAAATTAATATGAATTTATGACAAGTTTCATTACACTCGCCCCCTAATTTTATTCTACAAAGTACATCTTAATATATTCGTTAAAAGGCACAAAAAAAATATAAGGATTGATTGTAAGATGTTTCTATTCTATTCTCTATTGTTATTTCGTAATCTTCACTGCGTAAATAAGATCAAAAATAATTTTCCTTTAATTCTGCAAATATACCTAATCGGTAACCTAATTTAATAATGGCAAATAAGGACATTTATATTTTTAAATCTTGCCTATTAAATGCAAATGTTAACGGGAAAAGTAGTAGGTATATTTGGTTACTAAAAATAAAGTTTAACCACAATGAACAATCATGAAACATGATTCATGATAGAGTCAGTTTAATATCTCTCATCATAGAACGGGCCCTCCGTTGTGTAACGTTACAACTTTTAGGTCATGTTTACACATTCCAAACATCTCAATAAAGAGCGTACCTTGAAAGTCATTACGAATGAAACGCGAATGCGAGAGTATCGTAAATCGTATCCAATAAAAACTAGCCAAATCCGAATATCCCGACACAAAAACTTCGAAAGGCCGCGCGCTCCCGTTTTTCGTAATTTTCACTCCAATTTTCCCATCGATTTCCTAAGGCGCATGTCTGGATTCCCGCCGTTTCGGCAGTGTGCCGCCATTATCGCCGCGCGAAGGACGCGCGCGAACCGCGCATTCAGCCTACAATTTAAAAAATAAAAATTTTAACTATCACGATAATTCAAATAGTGCTTTGGTGTATGAACATCGAATACAAAGTAACATTTTTGTGTATTAGTTTAGTGTACTCACTTTTGACTATTTCGGTTAATTGTTTTTAGGTACGTAGCTCTCTCCCTTGTTATTATAAATCGATATAATTATGTATTTAGGTCCCGTAGGAGATGGTAAACACTTTTTTGCTTGTCACCTTTTTGAATCCTATTCGAATATGAATGTACGTTTTGCATATTCTAACAGAATAGGTGTCTGGGTCTATCTTTGAATTATCAAACACCCTTTTTCGGAGGAAATTTTTCGTCTCTTTCGACACTTGGGGATCATAATAGGTTTTAGCCGAAGACTCTTAGATGCAAAATGAAGTCAGCAGTTATTAGATATTGGAATTTGAACTAAAAATACATTCTACGTCATGAGATAACTTATATTTTAACTCGATATTTTTAGATCTGGTTTATATTTAAACTTAGCTATTTTTAGGAGGGACCTAGATTCTTTTGTTTGCCCTTATCTGGCTACGTGGTAAATTTTTTGTACCTAAGGTCATTTGAATCAAATTCAAAAATTAGGGGCTTGTTTTATTCTATAAATCTGAACAACCTTTTCATAGTTAAGTATTTCAACCTTTACATACCTAGTTTACTTTTCTCGAAAAAAATGTTAAATACTTATATCTACCTAACTATTTGAACATCCCATACTAAAGCTGACACGATACATGGGTGGTCTAAATTCTTTCCATACATCTAAAATAATATTGGTAAGAAAATTTGCTCAGAGTAGAAAACCTACATAATTTGTACCTACTTAATTTAAAATGGCACAGATAAATCCTCCCAGGCATGCTGTAGGAGTCAGCAAATGTAATTTAGGCGATGGGCTGACAACCTGTCACTATATCAATACACATTTCAATCTAAAATTTTCTTCATACATACATACATTACATACATACATAAAATCACGCCTTTATCCCTAATGGGGTAGGCAGAGCAAAAACAACCTAAACATAGGTTGTTCCGCCTCTGACAAGTTTCGAGGGCTAATACAGATAATGATTTATGTATATTGCTATAATGACGGGTTGTCAGCCCATCGCCTTAATTGCAATACCTACACTGAAACCCTCGATTCCCTTAGCTAATTTTTACAGTATGCCCGGGAGGAAATGCAGCTGGCACATTCTATGTTTTTCTATCATTCCCAGTCCAGCATGGAAGTTTCATGAAAATTTTCTTCAATAGGTACTTATTTGTTAGACGTGGCAAAAACACCTTTACGCTCACCTCTGCCTACACCATAAGGGATGTGTGGTGTACCTGTCGTGGCCATATCGTAAAATCGTAAAATTGCCCGTTTCATGAAATGTTCGAAAATTTCATGAAATGGTCGCATTTCATGATGTGGGCAGCTAAATTTGACCAGATCATTAAATAGTGAACATTTAACGATTTTGTCATCCATGATTGGCCATATCGTAAAAATTCCAAACTCTGCGGTTTTTTACATTTTGTACGGTATTTGCGTGACTTGCGTAATACTCGAGTACTTTTTCATAATAATATAATCACTTTCTTCGTATAAGGTTGACTCATAAACAAAGTGCTTCCAGCGCCTCTATCGGGAATTAATGAAACCATTTTACGATATGATCAACATAATGTTGACTATTTGATGAAGTAGCCGCGCGTTTAGTTGACCATATCGACAAACGATGTCTTATCATTGATTTGGCCAAGGCACATCATGATATATGACCAATGGATGGTGAAACATTTCATGAAATGCGACCACTTCATGAAATTGTCGAGCATTTCATGATATGGCCGATTCTACGATATGGCCACGACATACCTATTACATATTCCTACATTATACCTACGTAATACACATGCTACCTATGTTTTCACCTAATTATCCAGCAACAAAGGCTCAACGTAGGGTACAGTTTTTTCATTAACGTACACTTTTTTCATTAGGGTGACACAGACCCCGATTCGGCGGAAACACGATTTAACTAAAATCTTCTTCTTCTGTCGTGTGGGTTTCGAGTCATTCGACACGATGAACCCTGGTGTCAGAGTTTTTAAACCGCCTAATAGCACAGCTAATAGGCCTCTGACATGGTTTGTGTAACGACCGCTATCAAAGACAGCGACCGGGACCGACGGCTTAACGTGGCCTCCGAAGAACGGAATCATTTTTCTTTTCGGACAATCAGGTAATTCAGCCTGCAATGTCTTAACCAAACTGGGGAAAATCTCACAAAGTGATAAATTAACAAATATCAACTTTGTGTTCCCCCCTGGGAATCGAACCCAGGACCTCCGGATCGAGAGCCCATGGCTCAGACCACTAGACCACAGAGGCAGATAAGTAAAATAAAACCATTCCTTTTATTTTCTGTCAAGAGAGAACAGAAAGAGAACTAATTATAAACCTGTCAAATCAAGAATCTATGGATAATAAATCGTGGTGTGAAGGGGAATGAGGAGGAAAACTGCCTTTTTCTCCCGCTAGGTGTCGCATGGGCGACTGTACCTTGAGAACTGTCAAATTGTACCAACTTTTGTAAACAAATTAAATATTTTTAGAATATTATCAGTAAATGCCACAATGCAGTGCATTTACTTGCAAAAATAGGGGAATTCATTTGTTTTCCAAAGATTACAAGTAAAGAAAACAGTGAGAGACAGTGGGAAAAAAAATTACGTATTAAAAACTTCAATGCAAGTGATGCAAGTTGAATGTGTTCAGCGCATTACAAAGAAAGTGATTATATTGAAAAAAATATCGTTTATGTTAAAAAAAACTGATAAAATCGCAATACACATGTGACATTGACACGAAATAAGGTACAGTCGCCCAGGGCGCCATCTGTATTTAGCTTTTAGTTTGGCTCCTCAATGAATTGTAACTGACAGAATTCAAATCAGTGCGTCCATAGTGCCGTCCCTTTCTGTTATTTGATAGTAGAAAATGACAGGTATGGATTTATTTTAATCAAATCGTGTTTTCATCGAATCGGGGCCACTGAATAACCGCGCGAACAAAAAGCCAAAGGGGATACAGGTTTAGTCTGCCGACGAAATTGGGGCGGGTTACTTTTTTATTTATTTGTCCCCCATCGCGTTATTTGTCACAACTGTTTTTAGTTATTTTCATGGCTTCGTACTTAATTGGTTAGGGAATATTTTGTTGGATTGGTCACTTTATTAGAAAGGGTTTCTTAGGCTCGTATTTTTGAAGCGATCTCAAGATTGAGAGCCATATTAAGTACGGATTTGACAGGCTGTTTTGTATTGAAATGACATTTCTGAAACGAACTCAAACTCGCTGTCAGTTTTAAGAGCTGATTATAAATACGGGCCTTACCTTACCCAAGGAGTAGTGCCTAATCATACCTATGCCTAATCAATAATCATGGAAGTAATAAAAGCTCTGTGCCTAATACATGACGAAAGGTGGTTAAAAGCTTACTTAATCATGAAAATAAACCCTGAATGAACCACTATCTCCAAATCAATGTGCCGGTGTACGATAAACGCATTGATTAACTATGATTTATCATAGGTAACTACTTATATGGAATCTGAATATATTTTCCTTGGGAAGACTGTTCAGCTTCGCACACAGTAAACACACACAACTCTTCTTCAGTTTATTTACCCTCATTCCGTTACAAGCTGCATGTTTACCATAGGAAGCTTATAAGCGGCTTATATAAGCGGCTAGCTGGCTCAAATAGTCTTTACGTTACAAGAAACATACGTTACAGTCCAAAGAGGTAGATACGAAATACTGCCCTGATGGCATCTCGCTGGATCTTCGGTTCCACTTGGAAAAATGTGGCTAGAGGAATCGCTCAATAGGAAATCTAGTGACCATTTCCATACAAAAGAGAAAACGCTTAGTCATGCTAAATCTTCGCGAATAAGGCGTACTAAAAGAAAGGATGGATTTTCTCATGGTCATAGAAAGTTCAAGGACCTTCCGAATAACGATCATGGAACTTTGCCAAAAAATACTGAGTGGCCCTGTTCCTACTGGTGCGCTTTAGATGCTGTTCGTAACACTGATGGAGCGCTAGCTCCATTTACTCTTCTGTGGTTCGTAATATGGTCTTTTCAATGTGACAATAAATGATTTCAAAAGCTCCGACAGATGGCTTGAGTTGTATATCATCTGTCAAAAGAGACCGGCTTCATACTAAAATCTCTATGCATAAGCGAAAAATATTTAATTTTTGACATTGAAAAATCATGATCTGCTAAGCCCTCTATCAGAAATATAGATAATCTCTTCTTTTTCTTCTACAAATGCCATGTTGAAAAGCCCATATTGTCCATTCAATCTAATCATCTGAAGACAATGCTCACAGCGGAGTTGTTTTTAAAATAGGACTTATTTGTTTTTGATCAGAATGGTCACTCTAAAAGTCATACCTAAAATAAATTAGGCTAGAACTTCTTGGTAGAGTCCAATCGAATCGAACAATAACTAAAGTAGGTTATCTCGGCTTGATTTTCAAAATGTCTACTCATGTGTATCACTTTAAGGCTCGTATTTATAAAGCGATCTCAAGATTGAGAGCAATATTAAGTGTGGATTTGACAGGTCGTTTTGTACTGAAATGACATTTCTGATACGAACTCAAACTCGCTGTCACTCTTGAGAGCTGATTATAAATACGGGCCTAAGATCCCCAGTGTCCGCAGCTCTGGGGCTCCTGCTTGAAGCTAGCAACAAATTAAAAGATGCTGCTGTAAAAATATCAGCTAAGGAATATGAGGGTTTCAGTATTGTTATTTAGGCGATGGCCTATTGTAAAGGCGTATCTATTCTGTACAGTCTATTTTCCCTCCATAAATCCCGGATATCCGGGCAGATGGAACTCCAAATCCGTCGTAATCGCCGATGTTTTTTTCGCCGATTTGTATAAAATAGTCATTATGGCGGATCTCGCGGAATCTGCGGGCTTGTCCGTCAGTGGGTTGATAATAAAGCCTTTTTTAGGGTTCCTTCCGTGAGCGCCAAATAGTTCTCAACAGTCATGTTTATGAGAAAAAGTGTCTTGACAGACTAACAGGCAAACGGACAGACAAACGGACAACTATTAAGGCCAGAAGAAGCGAGCAGAAGCCATAAAATAAAAAAAAAACTATTAAGGTTAATTTTTTCCTTTCGAGGTCAGGTTCATTCATCAGTTTCGTGGACTGAGCAACCATAAGAAGCTGTCCCTTACACCTTGATATAATAACAGAGAAAATTATAAAATCTTACGTAAGAAGATCATTATTATTTATGGATGCAATATAAAATGTTAGATATTTGACGTTTAATAAGGCCCATATACATGGATCGTTAAGGAGTAATTGGTACTAAGAATCAGACGAGTAGATGTTTCGCGTTACGGTACGTATGTTATTCGTCAATTTATGACGTCATCTTGGTAAATGGCCTTTTCTATATGGAATAAACTTGTACAGTACGGGGCGGCAAATACTGAACATCGACAGTTGGAAAGAGACTTTCCCGTTTGCCAGACGCTCTACAGATTTGCCTCTTTACTGTATTATTCTATGCTGGACTGGGTGCTAGAGAAGATAAAGATTTTTCTATTCTATTTTATTCTATTCTATTCTGTAAAAAGACAAAAATTTTGCGCGCTGCTAGAACCTTCTAAGTTTGAAAGTCGATAAATTTTGACGGGGTTTTGGTGTTGCGATTTTATCCATCTTTAGATTTAGCTTAGATGCCAACAAGCTTTTCAAAAGTCAGATTTATAAAGCTGTTACATCACTTGATGGTAAAAGCTGTTACATCCCTTGATGGTAGGTAGTACCAATATACAACGTGTAACAGAAAGGGTATATGCATCGAGAAATGTGTGAATCTACCCATGAAACTGAACAACTTTCCCTAAGGAACATAGGTCGAAATGCGAAAAAAAAAATTGACTGCCCATACTAAATACACTATCAGCTGAAGCATTTTGTATGAAAGGTCACATTTTTTTTTCGTATTTCGACCTATGTTCCTTAGGGAAAGTTGTTCAGTTTCATGGGTAGATTCACACATTTCTCGATGCATATACCCTTTCTGTTACACGTTGTATAGGTACTTATATGTCATTATAAAATAGTATGCATAACATACATACCCTTCTACGACAGTAATGCCATCAGTTCCGGCTTGTTACCCGCGACTTCCTTCTCTGCTATTTCTGCGTTTTCTGATATTACATTTCATGCCATGAAATTTCCCCGGCGACCTAAAAATTCTAGATTCTGTGGATATCACTGTCACGCCTGTATCTATTATGGTATAGGCAGAACGTCAACGACCCTCTTAAAGGGCATTTTCGCCATAACTGAAAAAAAAAATGAGGGTCCTTCAAGAAAGAATGAACTGTGTGATAATTATATGTAACTATGTTGTACGGATTTCTACAGTATGCCGGGGAATAGAATCAGTTGGAGCATTCTATGTTTTTCTACCGCTCCCTGTCCAGCATGAAAGAAAGAATTCTATTATAATGGCGTAATGCTATCAGTTCCGGCTTGTTACCCGCGACTTGCTATTCCGCTATTTCTGCGTTTTCTGATATTAAATTTCGTGCCGTGAAATTTCCCCTGCGACCACCAAATTCTAGATTCCGTGGACAGCGTAATGAACGAAAATATTATGTCGACTGCAGGATATTGTGTTACTCCTAGAACGAGATATAAAATTGTGAAGCTCTTTTTGAATGACATATTTCTGAAGTCAAGGTTTTCCTCAACACTACTGTTAAAGAAAAAGAAGGCGAATTTTTTTTGCGGAGTAAGATTTAATTTACAATTTGTTCAGAAACAAAGTTTTGGTCGATAGTCACCCACACCACGACTAATTATCCATAGATTTCTGATTTGACAGTGTTATAATTAGTTTTTCCGTAGTGCCGTTCTTTTCTGTTCTTTCGACATGGCAGAAAATAACAGATATGGTTTTATTTCAGTTAAATCGTGTTGCCGTCGAATCAGGGCCAATGTAGTCGAGCAGCCCAGCACTTATCCACTTGCATTGCTGATTGACTTATGTTCATTCGTTCCGTTTGCGTGCAGACCTGCACTACAAGTGTGCAGGCAGGTAATAGGTTATAGGGTACGTAGGGTAGGGCACGATGTTAAAGAATCTTTTATTGGAAAAATCAAAGAGCTATCCTGTTCTTATGTCAAATATAAGAAAGTGACAGCGCTACTAAGAATTAGAATTAGTAACTGGACGGCGAGAATCGAGGCCATTGTCATCCATTCGCCTAAATTGTAATACACTGGACTAAAACCGAGAAATTGTAAAACCTTAAATGAAAAAAAAATCTATACCATGAGTCAGCCTGCCCTTAACATCCGTAATCTATCCCCTTATCTCCTCCATTGCTAAGTACCTTTATATCGATATAGAGTAATTCGATTCGTAAAGAGAGCTGATGTTGCAAGAATGATGAAAAAAGTCCTTTAACCGCAGGTTAAGGCTAGGTAAAATCATAATTACCTAGTTCCAGACCGACCGCGTTTTTTGTACAGCTGTCACGTCGCCACTATAGCTGCCATTGCTTCAATCGCTGTCAGTGTAAGTTCCTTATAGCGCCGCCTGTACTAAAATCGTGGTACTACTGTACTAGGAAAAAGTTTTTTTTCCATAGCCTAAAGTCATCCGATTGATGGGCAAAGGCCTAAAAAAGTTGACTCCTTAAAATATTTGCACTCGGTTTCAATGTTCTAATTATTGCGTCTAATAAAATAAGTAAATTATGAGAATATCTCTGCCAGCCACATTTTAAAAGGAACTCAATTAACTTTAAACTTTAGAAGTTAATAAGTTTAGAAGTTAGCCGAAAATTAAACATAAACGAGTTTAAGAGTTTTGAAATAATGTTTAATTTATATTCCTGCTAAATTCGTTGTAAGATATTTCGAAGTAAGTTGCAAATGTTTATTTAATCGCTACGAAAACTTAGAAATATAATTATTTGTTATATTAAAAAGGTACAAAATGCTGAAGAAGGAACTTCGAATATGCTATCTTTATATTCAACTCAACACTTCCTTTATTTTGAGCTAAAGGCATTTTTTTTTAGAAAAACAACAAAAATCTTCTTCATTGGATAAAGTGCGATTTTACTTAAATGTTTAGTTGATAAGTTTTATTGATATCCTGTAGCAAACATAAAGCGTGACAAGCAAAAAAGTGGCGGTTTTGCGTTATAATGAGTAGGTATACCGTATTATTTATTCTAAGATTAAATAGTACTTATCTATTAAATACATTTTACTTTTTTTCCAGTGTACAACGGATCATCGAAAGAAATGTCCACTCACTGACTACCGCCAAAAACCATGTGTGACGTAGCGCCCGTAGTGATTCCTAGTTCGCGTGACGTCAGGGATTTTGACAGCTGTCATTGAGAATCCAAGATGGCGGAGAAGGTCAGCTGATTGATACAATCCCCGCGCAGGGCAGCAAGCAAGCGGCGAGTCAAGCGCATAATGGTAAGATTTAATAGTTATATTTGGCTTGATTCAGAATTTTTTTTGTAAACTTAATTATTTTTTAGATCGTATAGTTTCCGGCAATTAACTTGACTTGTAATCACAAACCGCACATCGAAAATGCAATCTTAAATTGCAAATGCATTTGAATTTTAGGTCGGCAGACTTTTTTAGCTCCTTAAGAAGTCTGCCGTTTAGTGTAACAAACTTGATTTGATTAATTTCATATCGGAAACCCTTTTATAATCAAGGTTATCTTCCGTCTACTGCACATAATTAAAAACTTCTTATTAATATTACCTAGTAACTACCTACTTCTAAAATTTTAAATATTTCCCACTGAACTATCTCTACTTTCAATGAGAATCCAAAATGGCGGATACTCTGATATCTGTATAACTGACAGTCAGAAAGTGATTTAAACTTTGAATCAAATCTAATCGGTAATCCTCCCACAGCAGGTGTTCGGCGAATGGGCCCAGGTGGAGGCGGTCGAGCTGGTGAACGATGGCACGGGTCTCGCCTTTGGGATCATCGGGGGACGATCCTCCGGGGTTCTCGTCAAGAGTGTCATTCCCGGAGGCGTTGCGGAGAGAGTAAGTACCTATTGTAGTTCATTAATGTAGCTTACATTAGTTATTATGGTGAAGGATTGTAAGTTGCCTTCGGGATCATCGGGGGACGATCCTCTAGCGTGCTCGTTAGGAGCGTAATTTCCAAAGGTGTTGCAGATAGAGTGAGTAGCGCTTTTTATTGTGTCTATGTAAAATGGTGAAGGATGAAACAATCCCTCTTCCATTACCACAAGGCAAGCCTTTGGAATCACCGAGGGAGGCGCCTCTGGTTTAGTCGTCAAAAAGAGATTGATGAGATGACACTTCGTCACAAACACCTTGCTTGCCAAAAAACTTTTCTTCTTTTCCTTCATACCGTACCAGTAGTAAGTAGTGAGAGATTAAAAATATTACTTTTATCTCAAAATTATATTGTAGTTTTTCACGAAAAGTCACGGTCTATAAATTCCCCATCGCTTTTACTCCAGATAAAAGTGTATTAAAATCTCTCTCCCTTTCAGCTGTAACTGTCGTTAATAAGCGCGAAAGAGACAGCGGATAAACGCTGTTAAACAGTACATAAAATTTTGAGGCCTTCACCATTATCAGGGATCTTTTTTTATGATCGTGATAAAATATCTTTTTTCGTATCTCGTGGAACATCTTTTAATATCAGGGGTGGTGTCGTGGAATTAAACTTATTTTGTTTTCGTGCTTCGCCAAGCGAATTTTGTATCTTCTGTTGACCACAAAAAAGCAGCGGTGTCTAACCTAATGTCTAACACATATTTCTAAACGAACTCTAAGTTAGTCTTGGAACTTTTCTAACAAAAAAGATCAACAACTCTATGTACGTTTGAACCACACGAAACACTAGATTTTTTTATTAGAAATGGGTTTGCTCTTGACTCTAGTCTAGGTTGGAACTGGAGCCACAGAGACCGAGTCGACAATGGAGCGAGCTCACCCAGAAGATGTCTGTTCACACTTCACTTTGAAGTGATGGGGGTTGAGATTTTTTGTGAAAACCCAAATTTCTTATAAATAACTCACATTCTAAGAAGAAAGCATTTCTTCACTGGAAATACATGCCAAATGCCAACATATAAAATGCAAAATTGACCACCCCTGCTCACTACAAATTGCCTCTTCTGCGTCCTAATGGCAGTTCGATGTAGCTGTAAATCGTGCCGCGTGTTTGCCACCCCTGGCTTCGACGTTATCCGATATTTATGTGACAAATCTTCCCTCTTTTGTTCAGGGGTTGAGAACTGTTGGTATTTTGTTGTTGTTACAAAACTTGTTAGCAAGCATACGGTACAAGGACTATTGAAATAAGGAAAAGAATAATGCTTAGTCCGATACAATAATGTTGATATGTCTAACTACAAGGGTATCAATTTATGATGAACTCTGGCGTCAAATACTCATGTCTCTGTCATAGTTTGCAAAACGTTCTCTATAAGATAAATCGACCGCGTGCCGACGATTATTGTACCTCCGAATCACGTTAGGTGTTCTGTATTGTCCTTACCAAACTGACAACAATTTCACAAAGTGATAACATCAACTTTTTCAGAAAATTATCCAAGATCGCGAGCCCAAGGCTTAGACCGCTAGACCACAGAGGCAGTAACAAGTTAATTCGTACAAAAGCTTAACAGTTTAACTGCGGACCGTATGGAAGTAAAGTTGCGACGAGTAGGCCCTGTAGGGCTGTTCTGTCAGGGCCTAATTAGGGTAGGATTAAGGGCTGGTTGTCATGACAACCAGATGTAATTTGGCAAGATGAGTGTGTGGGCATGCTAACCAAAGGGACGCAACCAATGGCTAAAAATAAATTGGATATGTAGCATTTTCTAGGCAAACATGCTCCATCATCGTCTGAATCGTCACTTTCCATCAGGTGATATGGTGGACAGAATAGTTTGCCTATTATTAATTTAAAGAAATATAATAATAATAATAAACTTTATTTTTTTCTCTATCTTGAACATAAATCAATAAAATGAAGCACCCTGTCTCTCCCAAGAAGGTTTCAAGTACATATGAACCTCTTACTGAAAGCTGATATATCCGAGAGGCTAATGTAATAAACTGCCTCCATGGTCTAGTGGTCTGAGCCGTGGGTTCCGGGTCTGGAGGACATGGATTGATCCCCACAGGGAGAGCACAAAGTTGATGTTTGTCAATTTATCACCTTATGGCATTTTTACCAGTTTGCTTAGGACATTACATTAGTAACAGGTCTCTGACATGGTTTAGTCTCGACCATGACAGCGACCGGAATCGACGGTTTAACGTGCTCTCTGAAGTACGGATTCTTTTCTTACAGACAATAAGGCAGTTCAGCCTGCATTGTCCTTACCAAGGTGAAGTAATAAATTGTCAAATAATATTTATTTTTTCCCCGTGGAAATTGAACCCATGACCTCCGCTTCGGGAGCCCAGGTCTCAGACCACTAGACTACGGAGATTGTTTAGCCTGATATATCCGAGACGCTAAGTAATGAAATAAGCGCATTTTTATATTCTCCGCTGATATAATAGGACAGGCACTTTCTGAAAGGTAAATCTGATTTGGCAACATTGACGAGATGTGTACGAAGCAAGCAACGGAATTTTCAAAAGTAAACAATGCTTATAAAAAGCAAAAAAAAAACCAAATTATGATTTATCTATCTATCTATTGTTATATGAAGAAATCGATTGTCGAGGAACAACACTATTCTGTCGCGCGATAGTGTCCCATCCCTATTGCGTTTGACAGAGAAGTACATTAATGGCGGTATGGCGAAAAGCTTTAGCCTGTCTCAATCACAAGGGACGAATTAAAAAAAAATATATATTGACTGTGATGTGACGTAGTAGTATTGACCGCGCATCGATCGTTGTTTATAATCTTTCCAAATGTAGAACCTCATTTAATACTATATCTATTTATCAATTAGATAGTTTAAAAAATATTGTAATTATTTTTGGTTAATCATATAACATAATAGTCCTCCCAACCGATTTTCGGTGATGGCGGCCAGACTCCCAGAGATCGGCCAACTGCGCGGGATTAGTGCTCAAGTGTTTGCATAACACACAAGTGCACTCTCTATTCCTTCAATATCTGATTCTGATGGGACAGATTGATACGACCTGAGAAAAATCAGGCGCAATCAGGATGTCCCGAAATATTTCTTTGATTTAAAACTTTTCTATGATGTCTAAGGTAAGTTTCAAATTAATTATTCCAAGGGTACAAAATCAGCTCTAAAACTTTCTCATACATAATTGTTACGATTAGTGATACTTTAGAGAGATAGAGATAGAGATAGATTATTTATGATTATTATTTTCTTCATATCCATTGAGGTACAAACTGCTTTTCAATCAATCGATTTCATGACTGGCCAACTGCCATTTTGATGCACACTCCAAAGGCTATTTAGCGCGGCGTAGCGTAGCGCTACGTGCCGTAGCATTATGCTACGCGTTGTAGCTTTGTGCTACGTCGCGTGTTAAACCTAGGAACGTGTTCAAATGGAGTTAAATTTATTCCCGAATAATTATAATTATAGGAAGCCTGATGGTGTAGTGGATAGGGCCGCTGCCTCCTGAGTAGCAGGTCGTGGTTCGAATCCCACCACGTACCAATGTGTTTTTCGGTTTCCGAATTTCATAATATGTACGACGTTACTTCCATGCTGGACTGGGAGAGATAGAAAAACATAGAATGTGCCAGCTGCATCTCCTCCCGGGCAAGCTGTAAAAATCAGCTAAGGGATCTGAGGGTTTCAGTATTGTAATTTTTTAGGCGATGGGCTGACAACCTATCACTATTAGCAATATACAGATCTATCTGGAATAACCCTCAAAACTTGACAGACGTGGCGGTACGACCTTTGTTTAGGTCGTTTACGCTCTGCCTACCCCATTAGGGATAACGGCGTGATTATTATGTATGTATGTACCTATATAATATGTACGTTTATTCGGTGCTTTTACGGTGAAGGAAAAAATCGTGAAGAAACCTGCACACACCTACGGAGAAATTCAAAGGTTGTGTGTAACCTAATCTAGGATTACGTCTGGTTTTCCATCTGGGTTGCGGAGGTCAGATGGCAGTCGCTCTGTGTAAAAACCAGTAACCTCGTTCAATCCCCTATATTAGGTAGCCGACCCCGTGAAATACGGGAAAAAGGCTAGGAAGATGATGATACACCTGATTGGTTTTTTAACAGGATGGCCGGCTCCGCAGCGGGGATATGCTGCTTCGTATCGGCGCCGTGTCAGTCGTCGGCATGTGTGCTAGGCAGGCAGCGGCTGTGTTGCGTCAGTGCGGGGTAAGTGCGCATTTAGCTTAATAATATTAGAAATAACAAATCAAAAACTTCATCCGCCGACAGGATTTGAACCCGCGTCTTTGGAAAACCGGCCCAACGCTTTAACCATCTAAGCTACGGCGGCTTAGTTTTGAGCGGTGAAATTAATGATCTGTTATTTCTTACTCGTCAAGTGGACGCTAATATTATTATTATTATTTCTAATATTATTTAGAAATAATATAGCACTGTGAGTGCAAAAAATCTATAATACATTTAGCTTAAGTTATTTATACAACGTGTAACAGAAAGGGTAAGTATATGCATCGTGAAATGTGTGAATCTACCCATGAAACTGAACAACTTTCCCTAAGGAAAATAGGTCAAAAACGAAAAAAATTGACCTTTCATACTAAATGAATTAGCTGACAGCGCATTTATGGGAAGTCAAAACTTTTTTTTCGTATTTCGACCTATGTTCCTTAGGGAAAGTTGTTCAGTTTCATGGGTAGATTCATACATTTCTCGATGCATATACCCTTTCTGTTACACGTTGTAGAATCAGGTGTTATTTTGCGGAAGTACATCATAACAGAAGATAGAAACAAAAATTGGGTACTTCCACTCAAGAAATGATAAGTTATGCAAGTAGTCAAGTGCACCGCCTGCCAAAAATGCACATGCACATGCACCTGCACCACTACCGCTGAATTTGTTCGGCTATGGTTGCTTAACATTTGTTATCGGATAGACATTAACCACGAGCACTTTCTCCGGTATCATGTATTTAAAATGATTAAGTAAATGTACTTTCGCAGGTGTGCGTGAGGCTGCTGGTGGCTCGACCAGCGCAGGCGCCTACCAGTAATGCCATACATACACAGGTAAGGAATATAAGCATAGGTATGTATGTATAAGTATAGGTACTACACAATTTACACAACACAGTGGTAATGTGAGCCAAAATGTGCTGGTGACAACAAAAACTTTTTCCCAAAGGAAGATATAGTCGTACAAGGATCTTTTGGCGCTTGGGTGACATTGACAGGAGCTCTTTTTGGGCTCCGACACCCACCCGACACCCTCTATTGAGGCTCTATAGAGGCTCTTTAGAGGGTGTTGGAGCTGTTTTGAAACGGACGCAAACTGATGGATGTGAAAAACCTGTTATGTAGTATGTATTGGCACTCAGGAGCAGGTGGAAATGATAGACAGGAATATCTTGAGGCCTGTTATTGTTGCACAATATTATTACATGGTCGATGTGTGAACTACATGACGGGCGGGAGACGACTAGCGTCACCGCGCCAACCGATACAGAAAGTTACAATTTGCTGACTAGCCAAAACTACGTTACATGTGTCCCTACAAACCTGTAGTTTACTTCTCGAAAAAGCTAAACGAAGCCCAAAAAAAGCTCCTGTCAATGTCACCCAAGCGCCAAAAGATCCTTATACGACTGTATATTATACTGTGATAGAAGTGTAGGTTCCTAATACTTTTCTCTACACAACCTGTTTTGTTTTCTTGTGGTCTTGACACAAAGAAAACTCCCTACTTAGCGAAACGACGTTCCTTCTGCGGCATAACATAACAGAGAAATACAATATGACGCTTTTAATATTGCACATCGAACCTTGGAAAGAGACACTGAACACTGATGTACGATATCTTACTTATTTCTTATCAAGTGGGATTTTTAACTAACGACCCGAACAATCGTAGTGTCAGAGTATTTGAACCACTTTACTTAATTAATAACAGCTTGGTAACAGCTAGTAGGCCTCTGACTTGGATTGTATAACGATCCTGTCAAAGACAGCAACCGGGATCGACGGCCTAACGTGCCCTCAGAAGCACGGAATATTTTTTGTTACAGACAATCAGGTGATTCAGCCTGCATTGACCTAACCAAACTGGGTAAAATCTTACAAAGTGTTTAATTACAAAAATTATCAACTTTGTTTTCTCCCCGTGGGAATTGAACCAACGACAATAACAACAAGTTACATAAAAAAATAATAATTATTGTAACTCCATTTTGCATGGGAGGGCGAAATTTTACATTTCATAATTCTACCTATGTTCCTTGGGGATTGTCGTTCAGTTTTAATGGGTAGGTTCTAGGTTCACACCGTAAAGTTTTGTATTTTTTTTTATTCCCTGTATTAACGGCCCCGTATTGTACTATGAGTAATACTTGGTAATACAGAAACATCTCCGCCAGAAGCTTTGTCAGAAAGTGACATAAATCCGGAAACAATTTCGGTGAAACGAAACGTCGAGACATCTATGCATAATTTACGCACTCAGGAGATAGAAAGTTCATCTTGTACGGTCGGTTGGATGCGGTTTCTATACATTAAAGGTTGGAAAAATATTGGCTCCATAGATTGTGAACATTGCGATATAAAACTTGCGTTTTTCACTCCTATGCAATTGGGTACTTGACTGGGTAGCTTAAAAAATTCAAAACGTTTATACTTAAAACTGATGGCTAAAAATATTGTGGATTTCATTCATCATAAAAAAAATAATGCTCGTTTAGATTTTAATAATCATTGATTTGAGTAGTCAATATTTACTAAAATGTGACGTCATAACTCACTATTTTCATACAAAAAAGCGTTTTTGACATTTCATAAAAAGTTGCTGATTTGACTAGTTGGAAAGTAGCCAATTCGTCTTTGTGTAGAATAGAATAAAAAATTAGGTCGGTAAGTCAGCTGTTTAAGACTTATCGATAATATCGATTAATGTCTTAGCTCTTATCTTTTTCTTTAGCTTGAGCTCGTTCTGTCATCGTCGAGTCTATTGTGACAAAACAAATAATTGTATACAAACCCCAATACCATGACTGTACTATCGAGGGGATCATTATTCAGCTGTTGAGAGCGAAGCCTCTCCTCGAAGGTATTAGATGTAGATAACTTAGTTATCTTTCAGTTCAATCTTCCCTTTAGTAGCGAAACGAAGAGATGGATGTTATTATGAACAAAATAAGGTCCGTCCAGTTACTAATTCTAATTCTTAGTAGCGCTGTCACTTTCTTAACTTTGACATAAGAACAGGATAGCAAACAAATACGTGAGTTTGACATTTCTTATCTGACATAAAACTGCTTAAATTAATTAAAATTAGTGAGCACGCTCTATGGTCATTCCTTATTTAAAGCGCCGTACGTCAAATTAAGACTGTCAAAGTCACATGTTTGTTTGCTATCCTGTTCTTATGTCGAAATTTAAGAAAGTGACAGCGCTACTAAGAATTAGAATTAGTAATAGTGCGTCCTGAATTAACACCATTGTAGCAGTATATTTTTTTTTATTTTTTATTTTTTTTTATTGGGGATAACAACAGCCATTAACTTAAATATTTTTTACAAGATAAACTTAAAATATAAGAAAGGCCAATAACAGCTATCCACTCTTTACAAGAGAGAAATAATAACATTATACCGGGTGTAAGGGACAGCGTCCCGCAAACTGATAGGGGTTGCTCAGTCAACGATACTGAACACATATCACCAGGCTTTTTTTTCAGGAAATGTAAAAAAAAATTTGCTTTTCCATACAAATTGTCTGATCAATGTGGTCATTTTGTATGAAAAAGCAAATTTTTATTTTCATTTCCTGAAAAAAATTACTGATTGTAGTTGTTCAGTATCGTTGACTGAGCAACCCCTTTAAGTTTGCGGGACGCTGTCCCTTACACCCCGTATAAGGACGGATACACATAGAAGGACGCGTATAATGGATATTATTTCCTATTGGACCGTATTAGGTACTAAACTACCTTTCCACCCGCGGTTTCACTCGCATTAATTGAGTTTTCTCGTGTTAGCCCATGTCTAATGTCCCATTAACATTATGTGATACTAGATACCGTGGTAAGAAAAAAATGTCCAAGTTTTTTTTTTAAAATACGTCTCCATTTCTGGGCGGAGAAACGAATGAGTTTTTAAGCTAAAACTTTCGCAACAAAAAAAGAAAAACGCATCCAGATTTCTGCAGTAGTTTTTGCGTGCCACGCGAACAAACGTACAGACAGACAGACACAGAGATTCTGATTAGAATTTGGGCGATTGGCGGAAGAAAGAAGCCATTTTCTTGGCTGTTACTCAGCCTACCCCGTAAAGGATAAAGGCGTAACTCCTATATTTTGTATTTTAGTAGACTGTATTATGTTTTATGGGTTTACTGGGTTTCTGTGTATTTTAATTCAGGCGATGCGATGGGCTGACAACCTGTCACTATAGCAATATACGCAATCATCTATAATAACCCTAAAAACTTGTCAGACGTGGCGAAACGAACTTTGTTTAGGTCGTTTTTGCTCTGCCTACCCCATTAGGGATAAAGGCGTGATTTTATGTATGTATGTATGTATGTACTTACCCAGGTAACTTGAGATCTTAAGAGGCTACCATGAGCCAAGTGGCGCCCCATCAGTCAAAAAATCATAATCCACTGAAAACACAATCAATCGAAAATCCGGTACGGCGAATTGAAGTTAAAGCAAAGAAGATAATTTAGAACATCATAAACTTGAAATTCATAGTTCCTGGTAGTAACAGAAAGAAAATTTGCGAAAAACGGCCACTTTTAGCACTTTTGCTATCTGTAACTGCTGTAAACACTGAATCATAAGTTTATGATGTTCTAAATTATCTTCTTTGCTTTAACTTCAATTCGCCGTACCGGATTTTCGATTGATTGTGTTTTCAGTGGATTATGATTTTTTGACTGATGAGGCCGCCACTTGGCTCAGGGAAGCCTCTTAAGTATTCTCAGAAAGGGTGTCAAAAACGACGTCTGCTGGTTATTTTTAGACGGCTCAGAGCTCAGAAATGGAGACGTATTTTAAAAAAAAAACTTGGACATTTTTTTCTTACCACGGTATCTAGTATCACATAATGTTAATGGGACATTAGACATGGGCTAACACGAGAAAACTCAATTAATGCGAGTGAAACCGCGGGTGGAAAGGTAGTTTAGTACCTAATACGGTCCAATAGGAAATAATATCCATTATACGCGTCCTTCTATGTGTATCCGTCCTTATACGGGGTGTAAGGGACAGCGTCCCGCAAACTTAAAGGGGTTGCTCAGTCAACGATACTGAACAACTACAATCAGTAATTTTTTTCAGGAAATGAAAATAAAAATTTGCTTTTTCATACAAAATGACCACATTGATCAGACAATTTGTATGGAAAAGCAAATTTTTTTTTACATTTCCTGAAAAAAAAGCCTGGTGATATGTGTTCAGTATCGTTGACTGAGCAACCCCTATCAGTTTGCGGGACGCTGTCCCTTACACCCGGTATAATGTTATTATTTCTCTCTTGTAAAGAGTGGATAGCTGTTATTGGCCTTTCTTATATTTTAAGTTTATCTTGTAAAAAATATTTAAGTTAATGGCTGTTGTTATCCCCAATAAAAAAAAATAAAAAATAAAAAAAAATATACTGCTACAATGGTGTTAATTCAGGACGCACTATTACTAATTCTAATTCTTAGTAGCGCTGTCACTTTCTTAAATTTCGACATAAGAACAGGATAGCAAACAAACATGTGACTTTGACAGTCTTAATTTGACGTACGGCGCTTTAAATAAGGAATGACCATAGAGCGTGCTCACTAATTTTAATTAATTTAAGCAGTTTTATGTCAGATAAGAAATGTCAAACTCACGTATTTGTTTGCTATCCTGTTCTTATGTCAAAGTTAAGAAAGTGACAGCGCTACTAAGAATTAGAATTAGTAACTGGACGGACCTTATTTTGTTCATAATAACATCCATCTCTTCGTTTCGCTACTAAAGGGAAGATTGAACTGAAAGATAACTAAGTTATCTACATCTAATACCTTCGAGGAGAGGCTTCGCTCTCAACAGCTGAATAATGATCCCCTCGATAGTACAGTCATGGTATTGGGGTTTGTATACAATTATTTGTTTTGTCACAATAGACTCGACGATGACAGAACGAGCTCAAGCTAAAGAAAAAGATAAGAGCTAAGACATTAATCGATATTATCGATAAGTCTTAAACAGCTGACTTACCGACCTAATTTTTTATTCTATTCTACACAAAGACGAATTGGCTACTTTCCAACTAGTCAAATCAGCAACTTTTTATGAAATGTCAAAAACGCTTTTTTGTATGAAAATAGTGAGTTATGACGTCACATTTTAGTAAATATTGACTACTCAAATCAATGATTATTAAAATCTAAACGAGCATTATTTTTTTTATGATGAATGAAATCCACAATATTTTTAGCCATCAGTTTTAAGTATAAACGTTTTGAATTTTTTAAGCTACCCAGTCAAGTACCCAATTGCATAGGAGTGAAAAACGCAAGTTTTATATCGCAATGTTCACAATCTATGGAGCCAATATTTTTCCAACCTTTAATGTATAGAAACCGCATCCAACCGACCGTACAAGATGAACTTTCTATCTCCTGAGTGCGTAAATTATGCATAGATGTCTCGACGTTTCGTTTCACCGAAATTGTTTCCGGATTTATGTCACTTTCTGACAAAGCTTCTGGCGGAGATGTTTCTGTATTACCAAGTATTACTCATAGTACAATACGGGGCCGTTAATACAGGGAATAAAAAAAAATACAAAACTTTACGGTGTGAACCTAGAACCTACCCATTAAAACTGAACGACAATCCCCAAGGAACATAGGTAGAATTATGAAATGTAAAATTTCGCCCTCCCATGCAAAATGGAGTTACAATAATTATTATTTTTTTATGTAACTTGTTGTTATTGTCGTTGGTTCAATTCCCACGGGGAGAAAACAAAGTTGATAATTTTGTAATTAAACACTTTGTAAGATTTTACCCAGTTTGGTTAGGTCAATGCAGGCTGAATCACCTGATTGTCTGTAACAAAAAATATTCCGTGCTTCTGAGGGCACGTTAGGCCGTCGATCCCGGTTGCTGTCTTTGACAGGATCGTTATACAATCCAAGTCAGAGGCCTACTAGCTGTTACCAAGCTGTTATTAATTAAGTAAAGTGGTTCAAATACTCTGACACTACGATTGTTCGGGTCGTTAGTTAAAAATCCCACTTGATAAGAAATAAGTAAGATATCGTACATCAGTGTTCAGTGTCTCTTTCCAAGGTTCGATGTGCAATATTAAAAGCGTCATATTGTATTTCTCTGTTATGTTATGCCGCAGAAGGAACGTCGTTTCGCTAAGTAGGGAGTTTTCTTTGTGTCAAGACCACAAGAAAACAAAACAGGTTGTGTAGAGAAAAGTATTAGGAACCTACACTTCTATCACAGTATAATATACAGTCGTATAAGGATCTTTTGGCGCTTGGGTGACATTGACAGGAGCTTTTTTTGGGCTTCGTTTAGCTTTTTCGAGAAGTAAACTACAGGTTTGTAGGGACACATGTAACGTAGTTTTGGCTAGTCAGCAAATTGTAACTTTCTGTATCGGTTGGCGCGGTGACGCTAGTCGTCTCCCGCCCGTCATGTAGTTCACACATCGACCATGTAATAATATTGTGCAACAATAACAGGCCTCAAGATATTCCTGTCTATCATTTCCACCTGCTCCTGAGTGCCAATACATACTACATAACAGGTTTTTCACATCCATCAGTTTGCGTCCGTTTCAAAACAGCTCCAACACCCTCTAATGAGCTCTAT